>PITA01014675.1:0-52783 GCA_004023965.1 Spilogale gracilis
CCCCCCCCCCCCCCCCCCCCCCGTCTGTGCTCGCTGTCTCTCATAAAATCTTCAAAAGAACAAAATTTCTGTTTGGGTCTTCTGTATATCTCTTGTTCAAATTGGTATTTTCCTGGTCTTGATCTGACGAGTGATTTTGCATTGTATCCTGGACATGTTGAGTATTATGAAACTCTTGTTCCTCTCATATCTTCTGTTTTATATGACGGTCAGACCACTTAGGTTCAGAATGCATATTCTGTCCTACTTATGTGGTTCATTGTCAATTTGATTTTCTAAGCTTTTGTATTGCGATTCTGGCCTGCATCCACTTGGGTCTTAGCCAGAGGCCAGTCTGAATCCTGGGCAATAGTCCACTCAGTTCATTTTGCTGTGTTGATTATGGTTTATTTCCTGCATGGTCTGCTTGAGGAACTCCCCAAGACTTCATACACAGATTTTAAGGAACCCTTTCTCCAGCTCCCTTCTCTCTGTAATCCTCCCTCAGTCCCTGGTGGGGATGACTAAGGTGCTGCGTTTTTGCAGCTGGTCATTTAGTGCAGGGTATGGGTGGTCTGCAAGGCCCCCCGTAGGCCTGGCCCTAGCAGCCAGTGGGGGATGGGTGTTGACCAGGGGTGAGACAGGTGGAATCAGCTGGGTTTGTCCTACAGGTCACCGTTTCCTGTTCTTTGGCTTTGAAAGCAGGCTCTGTCGGGAGAGTTTGGGAGCCGCTGCGCCCATGGATGTTCTCAGGTTGTAGTCTTCCTTAGCATCCAAGCCAAAAGAAGGTAAAAAGAAGGCAAAAGAAAACCCCCAGGAAACTTTATTGCCAGATAATTCCGCAAGTTCCAAAATGCCTACTTCATTTTTCTATCTTTCAGAGTCTTGATTGTTGCTTTATGTATTTCCTCGTGGGTTTTTAATTATATTAGCAGCAGGGATAGAGTGGACTATGCTTCCTTCATCTTGTGTGAAACTTGAAGTCCCCCAAGTAGCCTTTCCAAAGACAGATTTTTATCTGCTGAGAAACCGAACCACATTTAACATTAAAGGAACTCTATTTGAGAGGAAACTTACGTATCAGACACTACACTAAGTAATATTAAAACTTCCCAACAAACCAAGAAGATAATTTCCTTTTATTATAAAACACACTAACTAGAGCCAGGGGAAGGAAAGTAATATCTATGCCATGTCCTATGCCTCTTGGGATTTTTGCCTTTTTTTTTTCTTTTTAAGATTTATTTATTAGAGCATGGGAGTGGGGGAGGGGCAGAGGGAGAGAAGCAGATTCCCCTCTGAGCGCCGGAGCCCAAACTCCAACCAGGTGCTCCATCTGGTGACCTAAGATCACACCTGAGCCGAAATCAAGACTCAGATGTTTAACGGCTGGGCCACCCAGGCATCCCTGTCTGCATGGTTTTAAAATATGAAAAGTTACAAAGAAATTGTAACAAGCACCCTGCATATAGACTACTCAGTATACTCATTGTTAGCGTACTTGTTTTTAAATAAAGAACAGAATAACTACAAATGAAGTTGACAGCTTTATTCGTCATCCTGCCCATATTCCCGTCCTCCACCGCAGGAAATTATCCTGAATTTAGTGATGCCTTCTCAGTTTACTTGTTGTTATGTATTCATATATAAGCATTCATAAGGTACAGTACTTCAAGTGTTAAGTTTTGTGTAAATGGTATAGTGTATGTATTCTGCAATTCGCTTTTTCACCACCTTTATGCTTTGGGTTTTCTCTTTTGAAAAAGGTAAATTTATTATGATACATAAATACTTACACTTACTCTTCTCATTGCAATTGTTCTCTGTTTATTATGAAAAGGGCAGGTATAATTCCTGTCTTAACTTTCCTTCTTGTCCTTACCGTCTTGTCCTGAAGCTTCCCTCTTTCCCTTGTACTGGACCAAAAGTTATTCACCTACTAAATCAGTTATTATTTTTTACTCTTTTATAATTTTATTTGAGAGAGAGCAGGGCAGGGGCAGAGGGAGAAGTAGACAAGCAGACTCCCTACTGAGCAGGAAGCCAAAGCAGGGCTCCATGCTAGGACCCTGAGATTACGACCTGAGCTGAAGTCTAGTTGGGCATGCAGCCAACTGAGCCACCCAGCCACCCCAATTTTGTACTCATTTGTAAGTTTTTAACATACCTATACTTTAGAGCATATAAATATTTATAAAATGGCCATTGTCTCTGTCTTTTCCTGAGTAAATGTCTCACCCTATTTTTATTACCAGCCTTCAACTACCTTTTCTGATCTATTTTCCATGTGTTTATTTATATTAGTTAGAATTCTTTAAAACATGAGTTTTTTATGGGGTGCCTGGGTGGCTCAGTTGGTTAAGTGACTGCCTTCTGCTCAGGTCATGATCCCGGAGACCCTGGATTGAGCCCCACATCGGGCTCCCTGCTCGGCGGGAAGCCTGCTTCTCCCTCTCTCACTCCCCCTGCTTGTGTTCCCTCTCTGGCTGTGTTTCTCTCTGTCAAATAAATAAATGAAATCTTTAAAAAAAAAACAAATCGTGAGTTTTTTAAAATGTGACTTACTGATTTACTGACAAGTTTTGTCTATTTCCTTGCTCACTATTTTTTGTTGAATACTTAGAAAGATGTTTTTGTACCATAGACTTTCCAGTAAATGTCTATTTTCAATAAATTTTCTCACTCTTTGAATGTCTGAAAATGTTTTTATTTTTCACCCTGTTAGAAAAATTGGCTTGGTTTAGATCGAGGTTGCTAGTTCTTCAGCATTTTATAGACATTCCGTTGTGTTCTGATCTCTTCGTTGCTGAAAACAGTTGGGTATCAATTTGTCTTTTTTTTTTTTTTTTTTGAAGAATGTAGCTTCTCTAATAGCTTCTGAGTTTCATTGAAATCCATCCGTGTGGGGGTTAGTTTTTATTTGCTTGTATTGGGACTCATTGTATATTAAATTGGGAATGCGTGTCTTCATTCTGGCAATTTTTTACTTTCTCCTAAAAACCTTGAGATTTCCTATTTCCTCTTGATCTGCTTTACCTTCACATCTCTTACGTCTTTCATCTCCTTACCCCTCTGTGCTATATTCTAGGTGATTCTATCTCTTATAATTCACTGAATTTTCTTTTTTAGTCTAGCCTACTGTTTAACCACCTAAATTAGTTATATTTGATTTTAACACTTGTTTTCTTCTAACTTTGTTGTCACATTTATCTATTCTTGTTTCATAATCTCTTATTCTCATTTATGGATTTTAGTCCTTTTCTGTTTTCTTTCTGTCATTTCCGGTTCCTTAAGTAAGAATTCTGCCATTTGTTGGTGCTTAACGTTGAATTTCATTATGTTCTGTAAATTTGCGAGCTCATTTTCTTCTCAGAGAGTTTTCCTTATGTCTTATTTCTTTGTGTTGTCACTTCCTTTGGAGAAATTTTTAGATTTGTTCCTTCTAGGTCCCTTACAGGTTTCCTGACACTGAAGCAGGTGTTAGGTGAATTTTATTGAATCTTTGTTTTTACCCGTGGCCTCGGATGGAAAGCTTGTTTCCTGCTGTGTCCGTGGGCTAGTAGATGCTGATATTCAGTTCTCCTGGAATGGGGCTTTCCCAGTTTTGAACATGCCTCCTCTCTGCTCCTTACTGTCTATTATAAATGCAGCCTTAAATCCTAATATTAATTCCCTGGCATCATTGAAACCCAATCACAGCCTCCTCTGTGGGGCCCTGTGGGTTCCCTCTTCACCTCTGCTATCTCGAGGTTTCCCTTTATTCCTTGATAGCCAGTTCCTATTTTCCTGGTTTTTGTTTGTTTCTTTTTTTAATTGGGGGGAAGAAGTGTTTTCCCAAGATGTCCATTTGCAGCTGGGATGACAATGTTCTCACATCCGCGGAGTCTGTGTCCAAAACAAGAGTGCCGTCAGCACTTCTCATACACATTCTGTGAGGCGGGTTCTATTATGCCCATTTTACAGACAAGGCAAAGTGAGTTCAGAGAGTTACTCACCCCAAGTCACAGGTAGTTGGCAGCAGACAGGAGTTAAACTCAGGGCTGTATATTACTTTCTACTACCTTTTCTGCTTCACTGTGTTGTTTATTTACTACAGTATTTGCTTTTAATTTTTACTACAACCTCTTGCCCTTTGAAAACCAGCTTTGGACACTATCTTAAAGCGAACTCATGTGCAACCCCTGAATTTCATCTAAAAATATCGAAATGGTTATTGCTTGGTGCATATTTCTCCTAAAGCCTCTTCATTTTCATACTCTAAAAACCCTGGTTTCCTTCTTAAAGGCAAATAATTTCTGGGGAAATCCTGAAATTGTCATAAGAACTATAGTGAGCCTGCCTGACTGGCACCTTTCAGCACCTCCTCCCAGAACTACCTCCTAACACTGCTTAGGAGTGTTAGACTTCAGATTAAAAGCAGTTTTCTGAATGGCAGGTACTGTCCCAGGCTAAAGCCTGTCTCTTTAACAAAGCAGTCATCTCATTTGTATGAGTCTGTACAGATATCACCGTAGGAACAATGATACGGAGGAGAAGGGCAGGCTCCCAGGTCAGCGCATAAAAGCCTAGTCAGCCATGATTCAGTGACACTGCTTTTACGGGAAAGGGGTCCTGTGCCGGTCTCGGGCACCAGAGTCCGTCGCCGGTCCCAGAACAGCTACATTCTTCCAGATTTGGGGTTGGGTGGTCTGAGAGCACAAATTGTGACTTCTGTGACGTCAGGGGCTCATCTCCACCGGCGGTGAGCTGTATGTATGAGATGTGGGAGGAGCTATGGAAAAGTCCTCGGTGAAAGGAACAACGCCTGCAACACTGGGCGCTTAGAGTTCGGCAAAGTAAAGCGACAATTTGGAAGCACCCGGACTGGAAGGACCCAGGGCGTCAGGAGGAGGGGGGGTGAGATAGAGTGTCCACGAGGCAAACAGTGATAACTGCGTAGGAACAGGAGAGGGAAGAAAAGGGCTGCGGTAGGGAAAGCACATCGCGCTCTGATGTGTATAAACACACGACACGAACCGTGCATGTCAGGGCACCTGTGTATGTATACAGTTGGTAATGAACAAGTGGGTCTCCAGCACCTCAGACTCCCATTCTGGTTACTGTAAGAGTCCTGGGAAGTCTCCACCAGCCCTATACTCAGGACTTTCTGCACTCTGGGCTCAGTTTTTGATTTTGCAGACATTGTAACCCCAGGGCATTCCCTTCCCTTTCCTTGCCCTGCCTCCTACTGCCCTGCCTCTGGCCTCAGGTTTAGGCTCCCTTACTTCAACAATCTTGCTGCCTAGTTGGTTTCCAAAAAAAGACTTCCCTCCTCTTTTCTCTCAGGGTCCTCCCCTCTCACACACCTTTCCCTTCCGGTCATGGGCTTCTCTCTCTCTCTACTAAGCGGCCACCCTGCTGCTGACCTACGACCCTTCCTAACCATCCCCCTTCCCCATTCTCATCTTGCTCCCTGTCCTCATCCTAACTTGACGGTTGTCTCTCCCTTTCTGACCCGTGCCTTCTCATGCTCTTGACTCCCATCTCTCCTACCCCAGCACTTTCTGACTCTTCTGTCTAGTCATTGAGCTGATAATGTTCGTCTCTTTCCACATCTTAATCCTTTCCTTCTCCCCATCCCTACCAGAGGCCCTTCTCTACCTCCTACCCCATTTCCTTCTTGCATATTTCTCCTACTTTCTTTCCTACCATTTGCCTTCTAGTCCCCCATTACAGATCCTTCCTTCTCTTCCTGACCCAAGGACCTCCACCGACCCCATTTGTTTTCTCCTTTTCTTTTTGCTCAAAGCCCTTCACCCAAGTCAGGGTTCCTTTTTTCTCTGGACCCTATTTTTATTCCCTGTGATCTTGACTCGAGGCCAAAACCCCTCGTCCCCATTCCCAACTCCTAGAAGGAGTCCCACACGTCTCCAGAGTCTCCCCTCCATGTTTCCCAGGGAGTCAACCCTTTACATAGGAAAATAACCAGATGCTTCAGTGGAGATACTAATGTGCTCCAAACATGCTTCTCTCTATTCCCGAACACTCCCTCCCTTCCCCCACATCTAGTTATGGCTGGCTTCTTTTTTTGTTTAGGTTTTAGTTGAAAAATCACCTCAGAGAATCCTTCCCTACCCACCCAACGTGAAAGGGCCCCAGATTCTCCGCACATACCATTTGATTTTTGTTTTCTAAGGAATATTCAACCCTGAAGTCTTGATTGATGTGCCGTGTGTCTGTCCATGTAGCACTGGTGCTCCATGACAGAAGCGTCATTTAGAGTCGCACCTGCTGTGAAATGGCTCAGTCAGAATTCGCAGAGTAAGTTCATGCTCTCTGGGTGCCAGCACTGTGCAAAGTGCCCACTGTGTGTCCCCTCGTTGAACCCTTACGACAAGCCTGATTCACTGCGTACTGTATCACTGCTATGTCAAACCTTACCAAACTCAAGTGCAGAAGGAAGGAGTGAATCTGCCTTTTGTCTCAAAACTACTGGCCTATTTGAGAATTTAGTCTAGATCTGTAGCCCATGTTCCTTCTACTTTCTCTGGCCATGCAGAGGAAAAGGGTGCTTAGGAATGGAAAGGAAAGGAAAGGAAATGGATCTGAATGCAAGGTAGGTCAGCTGGAGCAGAGAGTACAGGGATTTACAGTCTAGGACCCGGATCCTAAATGAAGATGAGAGTAAGAGCTAACACTTACCGAACACTTAACGTTGTACCAGGCACTGTTTCGAGCAAAATACTGACACTTCACCTAGGAGTGGTAGGTAATATCATTTTACAGGTAAGAAAACTGAGGCTGAGAGGCCATTTATCCTAAGGTCACCCAGCTAGGGTATGGGGAAGCTAGAACCCGACTCCAGAGCAGGTACTCTAATTGCCACCCTGCACTACCCTCTGAAAGAAGAGTGGCATGTTGTGTGTTGGGCACTAAGTCCTGCCTCCTGGGTTTTGTTTTCTTCATGGAATGACCTCAGGTAAGGGGACGTCCTCCCTCCTGGCCTGCTTCTCACTGCTCTGCGTCAAGGAGACAATTGATGCTATCCATTCATCCGTGGTACTCCAGTAGTCCTGGGGGTACCCCTTGGTACCTCCCCCGTCACCTGGGATCAGCATGGGGCCTTCTGCACTGGTGCATCTCTCTACAGACCAGGCTGTTTCCCTGAGTGCGTATCCCAGATTGGCAAAGCATCAGCCTGACAAACATGGAAGCAAGCTCTCCTGACCTCAACTAAAACACCATTTACCAATCAGCTTTATTACTAATATTACTAATAAAGCTGATTGGTGATTATTTTGAACTAAAAAAAAAATCTCCTTGATCCTGGGTGCAATACTGGTAGGAACAAGCCTACTAGATCAGGGAGCATAGCTGAAGCGTTGCTTGCTTCCACTCCTAACAGCCTCCTCTGGCCATAGGGTCCTCAGTGAAAGCAAGGGAAACGGGTTTTTCTCAACGGTAAGATTTGCACAAAAATGCAAAGCTGAGTAAATCCAGCCTCTTACCCACCTTCAACCTCCCAAAACCCATCCTTTAAGGTCAAAGAAGGCTGAGAAGTACTACCTGGAGCATGTTAGAAATGCAGATTCCCTAGCCGTGCCCAAGAACTGTATCAAACTCCGAGCCCAGGGCCTCACAAGCCCTCCTGATGGTCTACACGTGCTAAGTCGAGTCAAAGGTCTCGAGTCTAAGGTCTGAAAATCACTGCCCTAGGACACATCCCTGACCTTGGCCAGTTAAAAGCCTTGCACATTCTGACCAAGAGCCCTGTGACCCTGCAGAAGTGCTACCACCTCAGCTCTCGACCTACTTGTCCCAGATGGCTTCTTGTACCCACAAGTGGCACCTCCACCCTTTACTTGGATGATAGGCACCAGTTCTGTCATCGGAAAACTTGGCCCCTGTGGTTATGTGGTGGTTTTGCGGGGTTTCCACGCTGGGCCTTGCCCTCTATTCCACACGGCGACCAGGCGGCGATTGCCCCACCGGTGCCTGTCCCAAGGCTGGGGGCGGGCAGAGGGCAGTGCCCCATTTATATGACGCATGTGCATGTCTGCCTCAAATCCTCATCTTCAAAACTGCGGAGAAGGCACATTCTACACAACACGGTATAAGTACTTAATGCCACTGAATTGAATAGTTTAAAATGGCAAGTTTTATATATACTTTACCACCGTAAAAAAGAGGTGGGGCTGGGAACATCCTATAGAAAGCCTGGGAGCTTTGTCTTTAAGGCCTGGCATCTTGAACTTTTAACAGCTGCTTGCATCAAGCATTGGAAATACTGGTTTCCCTAACAGTGTCCCTCTTTAAGATAAACGATCAGGGCGCCTGGGTGGCTCAGCTGGTCAAGTATCTGCCTTCAGCTCAGGTCATCACCCCAGCGTCCTGGGATCGAGTCCCACATCGGACTCCCTGCTCAGCGGGGAACCTGCTTCTCCCTCTGCCTATTGCTCCCCGTTTGTGTTCCCTCTCTCGCTGTCATAAATAAAATCTTTAAAAAAAAAAGCGGCCATTCCTTTACTCAAGTCCTGTTTCTTGCTGTTGAACATATACTATGGGGAAGACGTTGGCTCAGCACTGGCAATCCTGTGATGGATGAGATAGTCCCTCCTCTCAGGGAACTTAGTCTGCGGAGGCAGAAGAGAACCAAGTGAGCAGGGTAGTCGCTTATGCTAGGAGTAGAGGAAAGCAAGCTGGTGCCAAGATACAAAATCATAGCATGTTCCACAGACGTGTGGAAGATCTTTTCTTTTTTTTCTAAATGAATTCTTTATTTCTCCACACAATACCCAGGCGTTTAACAGTCTCTTCCCATTGAAAGTAGGGCAGGTTTTGGCGTGAACCAGTTAGCCCCCGGGAGGGCTCAGAAGCTGATTCCCACAGATCCTCATCCCTATTCAGGTGTTGCTCTTTCCTAAAGCTCTTTTACTTAGATCCGGGATGTTTTGTTTTCTTTTAATATTTTATCCATTTCCTTGAGACAGAGAGCACAAGTAGGGACGAGGGTCAGAGGGAGATGGAGAGACTCCCCGTCGTGCCGCTGAGCAGGGAGCTTGATATGGGGCTCCATCCCAGGACCCTGAGATCATGACCTGAGCCACCCAGGGGCCCCTAGATCCAGGATATTGTTAGACGTGCTTGTGGGCGAGGAGGGGCCCTACAGTAAACAACAAGGCATAGAAATAGATCCAGGGCACTCTTCCATGGCTCCAGACTCCAGGCCTGGGACAACAGGTCATTCGATCAAGTGGCTTCAGCTTCTTTATCTGGAAAACAGGACTAAGCTATCACTCATCCTGCGAACTACAGGTCTGGGGATAAGCAAGTAAGAGTAAAGTGATCTTTCTTAACCATCTAACAAGGATGAAGCACTTTACGGGACAGGACAGCACTCTGAAAAACCACGGACAGCCTCCTGGGCATCCAAGGCTATAGGTGTTTGAAGAGGCCCAGCCCGGCCTCCGAAGCCCACCCAGACGTGGGGCCGGGTGCCGGTGAGCCGGGGGACCCGGTCAGTGTCACCACAAGTGGCATGGCAGCCCACGTTTCTGAGGGGACGCGACTGGCCTGGGTTCACCTTCCCCGTCGCTGTCCCTCTCCCTGGAGCAGGCAGGAACGCCGCTTCCACTGGCCACACAGAAGAAACCCGGTTCCACTGGCTCAGAGCTGCTCCGGGCGGGGTGGGGTAGGGGTTGGGACTGTGGAAAACCTTGAGGAAAAGCTAAGATGAACCAACAGAATCCATTAAAGCAAAGGTAGCAGGGGAGAGTGCTCCCGGTGGAGGACAGCACCGAGGCAGAGGCCCAGGGTGGGAAAAGGGCCACGAGCATCGGGTGAACAAGCAAGTGACGTGATAGTCAAGACGATCCGAATGTTCAATCACCCGCATGTGCCTCCGATACACTTCAGTGTGATAAAAGGTGAGTGGCCGTTGACTGATGTTGGTTCTCAACTGCTTCCTTCCTCCAGAGGGGCTATTCCGCACGCGGACGGCCAGTCTGCTGGCTTCCAGCTCAGGAATATCGTGGCCACGGCAGCGTGCTGACCCGTTCTGACCAGCTGCCCCTGGGCTGCTGCACCCTGGGTACACGTTCAGGTCCCCCCTCCAGTCAGCTGTGTGACCCTAGGCCTCTCAGCAGACCTTCTTGTGTAAAAGTGCACTGTTTTGAAGTTACAATGAGATAATTAATACATCTTAAACACTTAGAATAGTACTTGACCCCAGAGAAGAATTCAGTAAATATTAACCATTTAATCATAATGTAAAAAAACCCACATGGATCCCATCACTTCTCTACTGCTGCGTTGTTCTACAAGTGTTTCAAGTGTGAGACTACGGGGACGACTTGCAGAGCATTCAGTCGTGCATGAACACCTTCTGATGACTGTCCTAACAGCTTGAATAATAGTGGATTGAGTAAGCTGCCATGCAAGGAACCAAGGAATCAGGAATCCAGTGCTCACAATCAGGGAAGAAACTGAAACATTTGCTGTTTCTAGGGGAAGTTATTTCATGGCAGGTGTGCTAGTTGACTACCTGAAACCCATTTCCTCCTTTTATTTATCTCACGTTTTCTCTGGGACACTAACATACCCAAGTAAAAGACCTCTTCATACTACCTTGCAGCTAGAGGTAGCAATGTGAAACAATTCTGGCCAGACAAAAGCAAGCAGAAGTTACTGGGTGGGATCTTTGGGAAAGCATTTCAAAGACATCAGTGCATCAGTGTGGAGGGAATTTGCCTTCTGTCTTGTTTTTCTCGCTTTCCCTATGTGCAGTGGTTATGTGATGTCAGTATGCAGCAGCCATCTGAAGACCGTGAGGATGAAGACTACATACAAAGGAAGACACAACAAGAGGACTGAAGGAACACTAGACCTTGGCTTATTATCTCTTGTGTTAGTGTCTAATAAGAAAAACTGCTAGACAAAACTGAGAATGTAAAAATGGCTATGGGCTTGGATATTCTCCTTGCCCTTCAAATGTCTCCAAACCTAGGTTGTATGGAAATAAGATGGAAAGATGGAGCAAGAAGGCATTCTTCAAACTGACGTGCTTTTATTAGAATACTAATATTTGCAGATAAACGCAAACCACACACATGGGAAAGTGAAAACACTCAGAAATGCTATTACAGATTAAGCAAATTAGAGAAAACTTTTTCTTCAGTGTATATAAAATGTAAACATTTGCCCTGGGATTCCTCACAGATGGCACAATCCACAAGGACTTATTTGGAACAAGAATCTATCAGAGTCTACAGTATAACCGCCATCATGTCTCCGGACTTCCTACATTGAAAGTTAAAGTTCCTAGCACACCCAAAATTTTCTATGCAGTGACTCCCAATCAAGGCAATTTGAACATCAACCGCTAAGTATGGAAGCAGGCACTGAGGCATATCAGTCTTCCAGGAGTTTTCACGCACTGTGCTAACGGTATTTACATTTACCTTGACAGAGATTACAAAAAATATACACAATATATAAAACCCGAAGTGAAGTCTGGGATGGAAAATTATATAGTTCTTGCTCATCAAATGCTCCAGAGAAAGACATCAAGTCAGTCACTTGACCTTAGGAAGACAGGACTAAGAAGAGGCCCTCTTCTGTTCAGAAAATGGCGACTCATAAACTTCCATGGGTGGACAGGTGCAAACCAGGTGCTGATCTCCATAGATGTCATCAATCCGGGCAATAGTGGGCCAGAATTTGCTGTCTGGTTTCACAAAGGGCTGCAAGGGACAAAAGATAAATGTTCTGAGGTATTCTGAAATACTTCTCTTGGGGAAAGAGGAGACTGCAGTGATGTCCCCACAGCCTAACCCCCAGTAAATACCCAAAAGAGTAAGAAGGTAAAACCCACACTCCTATTTTTACTGCAGCATTATTTATGGTAGCCAAAATATGGAAGCAACTCAAATGTCCAACAGATGATAAAGATGTTGTGTATGCACTCGTGAGCGCGCACACACACGCACACACACAGTGGAATACTACTCAGCCATGAAAAAGAATTGAGCTCTTGCCATTTCTAACAACATGGATGGACCTAGAGAGTATTATGCTAAGTGAAATACATCAAACAGAGAAAGACAAATACCATCATGATTTTATTTACATGTATCTAAAAAACAAAGAAGAAGCAGACCCATAAATACAGAGAACTGATAACTGCCAGATGGGAGGGTATGGGGAATGGGCAAAATGGGTGAAGGGTAGTGGGAGGTACACACGTCCAGATACGGAATGAGTAAGTCAGGGGAATAAAAGGTACAGCATAGGAAACAGAGCCGACGGTATTGTCAGGGCATTCTGTATGGTGACAAACGGTAGCTACACTTGTGGTGAGCAGGGCACGATGGACCAAGTCGTCATGTCACTCTACGGTGTGCCTGAGACTCATGTGACATTGTCAACTATATCCCAATACAAAAAAAGCTAAAAGCAACCCTTCATTCCTGTCCCCCCAAATCCAACTGTTCTTATCTCCACCGTGCCAGACAGACTACAGAGTACCTTTCACACGTAAGAATCGGAAAGGAAGCAAAGACTGTATTTGGAGATTTGGAGCTAACCCCCTGTTGGATGATGGCAGACATGTGACGGGTACTCCTGTTCGGTCTTCCTCCACTGTGTACCCGGAGGATGCCCAAGCCTGTGGCTGACACTCTGACCTCAGAGCCCTGAAGCCAGTGCCTGTGCTCTGCATCACTTGTCATGACCCATTTAAGAAAGTGTCCCACACAGGGGGGCCTGGGCAGCTCAGTTAAGCATCCAACTCTTGATTTCAGCTCAGGTCATGATCTCAGGGTTGTGCGAATGAGCCCCATACTGGACTCCGTGCTCACCGTGGAGTCTGCTTGTGCCTCTCCCTCTGTTACTCCCCACCCCCGGTCTCTCTCTCTCACTCAAATAAATAAAAATCTTTGAATTCAAAAAAAGCATCCCACATACAGTTACTCTAATGAGGCTGCAAGGACGGGAGCCCCATCAGATACGTGATGGCCCTTCAAACGCACGTGAACACTCTACCAGCTGCAAGATGCAGCTTCAGAGGAGAACTTACAAGTGGGAATGCTGCCACCTCCCTGGAATAAGGCCGATCCCAGTGGGAGGATGTGACGCAGGTCAGGGAATGTGGAGACATCTGAAACAGACACAGATGGAAAAGGGATCAGAGTAGAACACTGCCTTCTCCCGTGCTTTGTTTCAGCCAGTGAGCTGATGGAGGCCCAGGGACACAGGGATGTTGTTTTGTTTAATTTCAATTTAAAGGGGAAAAAATCGATAGGAAACTTTTTATTGTGAAATACTTCAAGTATCAGAAAGTTATGGTAATATATTAGAACATCTACCACCCAACCAACATAAACCAACATTTTGTCATATTTGCTTAACCTTTTAAAACAAACATTGCAGAGGGGCACCTGGGTGGCCTTTTAGTTAAGTGTCCGAGCCCTGGTTTTGGCTCAGGTCACGATCTCTGGATCCTGCGATTGAGCCCTGTGTCGGGGCTGTAGCCCCCTGTAGCCCCTGGGAGTCGGCTTGAGATTCCCTCTCTCCCTCTGCTCCTGCCCAGCCCCACTTGTGCTCACTCTCTCAAAATAAAGAAAACATAAAAAAAAAAAAAACTAAGGCGCCTGGGTGGCTTAGCCGGTTAAGCATCTGCCTTTGGCTCAGGTCACGAACCAAGGGTCCTGGGATCAAGCCCCACATTAAGTGGGGAGCCTGCTTCTCCCTCTGCCCACCCCTCCCCCGGCTTGTGCTCTCCTTCTCTGTGTCAAATGAAAAAAATAAATAAACATTGCACATGGAGTTGAGGCTGCCTAGATACCCCCTCCATCTCATCTCTAGCCTACTCCCCAGTGATAACCACTACCGTGAACTTGGTGCCCCCTGTGCTGACTGATCTATACGATTACTGCATGTATGCATAAACAGCATAGTTGGGCACACTTTAAAGTCTTATTATCATCCTGTATTATTCCCCACTTGTTTTTGTAAGTCAGCATTAATGTTCTTTTGATGTCTATTGCCATTTTTAAAAATAGTCTAAGTCCTTAAAGAATCAGCAGTAGCCACAGAAATGAGAAATAGCAATAAACAAGACGCCCAGTCCTGCCAGCCATTGGCCCGGGCACTCCACCTTCAGCGGGGCACTCTGGAACTCGCCTGAGCCCCCAGCATCTCACATTGTTCTCTGACGTGGGGCCACACCAGCACAGCCACAGTCTTCAGAGTATTTTCAACTCATTGCCCGCCTCCCCAGCTTAATAATGTCTGGACCTAAGGAGAGACTTAGAGCTCACAAGCTCACAAGAAACATGTTTTGGGTTTTCTACAAAATAGGCCATAACAATATAAAAGGCTGAGTACCAATTAGTTGTTCTAAGTGATAACTGCTCCAAAAAAGAACTTGCCTTCATCCAGAGTTTGTGAGGTCAATAATCTCCTAGGGTGCATCAAACAGACCCAGAATGATAAGACTCCCCAACCAGATAGTCCTTCGCCTCTGCTCCCTCCTTTGGCAACCAGTATACCTCCCACAATGACAAGACAATTACATAAACAAAATTTAAACATATCTCAAACCATCCACATTATGCTTCAGTAATTGCTAATATGTTGTTCAAGAAGATTTGAATTTGCAAGTAATGAATTTTTTCAGAATGGTCTTATTGTAGGCAAAAGGCAAACTAATTTCGTCTTGTAATGGGAGTTCAGGGGTTGCTGGCACACTGCCCTACCCGCCCTTCCACGGGACACTCTGGAGACAGTGCTGGTGCCTACACACCTTCAGGGGGTTGACCCTGGGGTCCATGCGGCCCTCCTCAATGTCAGCGATCTCCTGACGAATGCTGATCATGGCGTCACAAAATCTATCCAGCTCTGCCTTGTCTTCGGACTCAGTAGGTTCAACCATGAGAGTCCCCGCCACTGGCCAGGACATGGTGGGGGCGTGAAAGCCTGCAGAAGAGGTAAGAGAACTTGTGTCACTAACTCTGACCTCCCCAATTTAGAAGAGACCCTCCCTGTCTTACAATTTATCCTAAGGAAATCACTGGATAAATGTGCTTACATATATACTTTGCATATGTATATGGATTCATCTCAGCACGTTTATATAAGAAAAAAGAAAAACTTGGGAAATAAACATCCAACAATAGACAATCAGTTAAGTAAATTTTACAGGGTATCCATACAATAAATATGCAGCCATTCAAATGTATGTAAATTTATATTTGCTAAATTGGGTAAACAGTAAAAAACATTAAGTCAAAAAAAGCATGCTACATAATGATATTCCATTTTTATTAAAAAAAAGTGATGAAGTGTTTACTATGAAGGAAGACACCTTGAAGAATAAATAATAAAATTTAAACAGGTGTTATCACCAAAATATAAGACTATTTTTATTTTACTTTGATAGCCTATCAAGTTAAATAATGAGATAGCAACCATAAACCTGAAGTGAGTGTTACTGTCTCCATTTTACAGATGAGGAAACTGAGGCTTGACCAGTACATGGAAAGCCTTTGGTCTTTACACTGAATACAGGCTGAAGGTACTTCTCTTTCTAAAAGTTTTCATATGTAAAATGAATCAACAAGACACATGCTTCAGAGAGATTTCCTGGATAAAGGCCAATAACCACCTTTTCCCATTTCTTATCCTTTTTCTATTAAACTGTTAAAAGATGATGAACAGCCCCAAAGTTGATATACCAGTCAGTTAAGTTTAAATGGTTCCCAAATTCTGATCTTCATAAATCACATGGGATACTTTAGGGTTATGCCTGTGTGCTTTAAGGGACTATCTCCAGAACATGTTATAAACATTTTCAAACAGTAGGTTGAAAAGACTGTAGAGAGTATACCCATCTAGATTCTACAATGGTGTTGTTTCCTTAATCACAGATCTATTCATCATTCCATCTTATTTTTGATGTATTTCTTTTTTTTTTAAGATTTTATTTATTTATTTGACAGAGAGAGAGATCACAAGTAGGCAGAGAGGCAGGCAGAGAGAGAGGAGGAAGCAGGCTCCCCACTGAGCAGAGAGCCCGATGCGGGCCTCGATCCCAGGACCCTGAGATCATGACCTGAGCCAAAGGCAGAGGCTTAACACGCTGAGCCACCCAGGCGCCCTGATGTATTTCAAAATATGCTTCAGTCATCAGTACACTTCTCTCTTAAATACTTCAGAATGCATATTATTAACGAGAATTAAGTATTTGTTCACATGTATTTGTGATAAAATTTACATACAGTAAAATGCACAAGTCTAAGCTTATCATTTAGTAAGCTTTCTCAAACACATGTAACTGTCACTCAAACCAGAAAAGCATTAAAAAAAAAAAAAAAAAAGCTAATCTCAGGACCCATTAAGTCCACCCCAATTCCATGTGTGGGCAAACAGGGCCCAACATGTTCTGCTGCAGTGGCTCCCGTGTCTTAAAACCATCAGCGTCATCTTAGGGACGCAGACTTGTGGATCTTCACCCTGACGCAGGAAGTCCAAGGGCTGGGAAATCTGTGAGTCTTAAAAACTCCCTGGTGACTTGTATCATTAAGTCTGGACGCCTCTGCCCTAAGGCAGGGTGCCCACCTTCGGCTGCTAAGACTCGTTTGCTGCTTGTTAAATACACAGGTCGTCTGGAGACCGACCCAGTAGGTCTGATCAAGAGTCGGTGTTGTCATGCTCACATGCCATTTTGGGTTTTCTTTGGGGGGGGGGAGGGTTGATGGGTTTTTGTTTGTTTTACTTAGTCATTCATTCATTCATTCATTCTCTCACTTTCTTTTAAAGTTTATTTAAGTGATCTCTACGCCCAATGTGGAGCGTGACCCTGAGGTCAAGAGTCACATCCCCCTTGGACAGCCAGGCAGGCACCCCA
This sequence comes from Spilogale gracilis, assembly GCA_004023965.1. NCBI lineage: Eukaryota > Metazoa > Chordata > Mammalia > Carnivora > Mephitidae > Spilogale > Spilogale gracilis. The sequence continues at coordinate 16,865 of PITA01014675.1, forward strand.
CTCTCTCACTTATTAAACACAGAAGTTCTGAGGTACTTACTAAGTGCTAGGCACCTCTACAACCTAGACTTGGGGCAAGTGTGGCAATCCCCTTATCAAACATCAAAATAATGTCAGGGTTGATGGTACACCAAGACTTGGAAATACTGTGTTGTCACTTCAGTTACGCAACTGCCTCGCCGACCCAGTCCCCCTGCAGATGCTGCTGCTGCCAGAGATGGGATGCAGACGACACAGCTCAGAGGTGAGGCTACAGCTTTCCTGAAGCCACCACTACTCATCATGAACCAGGAGACCGAGTCAGGTTACAGGAGCAGCCAAGAAATTTTGGGGGGGTAACTGCTGATATCATTAATGAAAACTTTCTCTGGCTTTCCCATGTATCATCAGTAGAACTCTGTATAATAAGATCATGCATTCAGGGAAGGAATGAGCCACACACGTGGAACTCCCATTATGATGCACTAGTAAAACTATTTAATTTTTGAAGCTTTCATTTTCCTTATTAAGAGAAGTTACTCAAATTATTAAAATTCAGATAGGACTCCACACCCATTGAAAGGTGAGGTTCTCCCCACCTTAGCCTTTTGGAGAATAAAAGCATCTTTGATATGATTGGTAATGACACTAAACCATATATTTCCTAAGGACAGTGCTGAATGAAAGTCCACTAATCATGTGTCTTTCAGAAGTCTTCCAGGAAAATTGCACTGTCGTTAGGAAACCATATTCCCATGGTGGAAGAAACTCTCCCTAAGGTGAAGGGAGCCTATTTCTTCATCTATTGAAACAGCTGAAACAGCTATGCCACAACTGAGGTGTTTGTGACACTCAAATGCCACTGGTCTCCAACACTTCTACAGGTTTCCTGCTCTACTTCCTTCACCATCACATCAACTTATCTCTTCATGCACTCCTTTATTTACCAAGAGTGGAAAAGGAGTAAGAATTTACCAGAAACATAGGCAAGACCACACACACAAACACACACACACACACACACACACACACACACACACACACACACATAATCCAATTAAAAGAAGGCAGAAGACCAGAGCAATCTATACTTTCAATGCCATTCCGATCAAAATTCCACCAACATTTTTCAAAGTGTTGGAACAAACAATCCTAAAATTTATATGGAACCAAAAAGACCCCAAATCGCTAAGGAATTGTTGAAGAAGAAAAACAAAACTGGGGCATCATGTTACCTGACTTCAGGCTTTATTACAAAGCTGTGATTACCAAGACAGCGTGGTACCGGCACAAAAACAGAAAAATAGACCAATGGGACAGATAGAGAGTCCAGATATGGACCCACAAATCTATGGTCAAATCATCTTCGACAAAGCAGGAAAAAATATCCAGTGGAAAAAAAGACAGTCTCTTCAATAAATGGTGCTGGGAAAATTGGACAGCTACATATAGTAGAATGAAACTAGACCATTCTCTTACACCACACACAAAGGCAAACTCGAAATGGATGAAAGATCTCAATGTGAGGCAGGAATCCATCAAAATCCTGGAGGAGAACATAGGCAGTAACCTCTTTGACATCGGCCACGGCAACTTCTTTCAAGACACGTCTCCAAAGGCAAAGAAGACAAAAGTGAAAATGAACTTCTGGGACTTCATCAAAATAAAAAGCTTCTGTACAGCAAAGGAAACAGTCAACAAAACAAAGAGGCAACCCACAGAATGGGAGAAGATATTTGTAAATGACACGACAGACAAAGGGCTGGTATCCAAGATCTATAAAGAACTACTCAAACTCAACATCCAAAAAAAAAGAAGATGAACACATCAAAATATGGGCAGGAGACATGAAGAGGCACTTCTCCACAGAAGATATACAAACGGCTAACAGACACATGAAAAAAATGTTCATCATCACTAGCTATCAGGGAAATTGAAATCAAAACCACACTGAGATACCACCTTACACCAGTCAGAATGGCCAAAATTAACAAGACAGGAAACAACAAGTATTGGAGAGGCTGCGGAGAAAGGGGAACCCTCTTACACTGGGAATGTGTTGGTGGGAATGCAAGTTGGTGCAGCCACTTTGGAAAATAGTGTGGATATTCCTTAAAAAATTAAAAATAGAACTACCCTATGACCCTGCAATTGCACTACTGGGCATTTACCCCAAGGATACAGATGTAGTGAAAAGAAGGGTCACATGTACCCCAATGTTCATCGCAGCAATGGCCACAATCGCCAAACTGTGGAAAGAGCCAAGGTGCCCATCAACAGATGAATGGATAAAGAAGATGTGGTCCATATATACAATGGAATACTACGCCTCCATCAGAAAGGATGAATATCCAACTTTTGTATCAACATGGACTGGATTGGAAGAGATTATGCTGAGTGAAATAAGCCAAGTAGAAAAAGTCAAGTATCACATGGTTTCACTTACTTGTGGTGCATAAAGGGTAACCTGGAGGACAGTAGGAGAAGGAAAGGAAATGGGAACTAGGGTAATCCAGTTCAAAGAAAAACAAGTATCATATGATTTCATAGTAATCCAGGGAGGGAATTAGCTGTAACAGAATCAAAACTAAACACTTAATTAAAAATTAAAAAAAAAGAAACATAGGAAACAACCATTTTCTTTTGGGTTTTTAATTATGTATATTAACCACAAAGACTTCTTTTCTAGGATGCCAATCGATTCAGGATATATGATTTCGTATCTTTTGAAGCGTATTACCAAGGCAGTCATAGTAATCCAGGGAGGGAAATGAAACAACAGAGACTTTGGACTCAGAAACAAGCTGAGGGACTTGGAGGGAGGGGGTGGGGGGATGGGAGAGCCTGGTGGTGGGTACTGGGGCACCTATTGCGTGGAGCACTGGGTGTGGGGAATGGGGGATGAATCTTGGAACACTGAAAAAATAAAACTAAAAAAAAATTTTTAAAAAAGAAGGCAGAAGACATGAACAGACACTCCTCCAAAAAGGATATCCAAATGGCCACGAGACACATAAAAAGATGCTTAACATCACTTATCATCAGGGAAATGCAAATCAAAACTCTAAGATACCACCTCATATCTGTCAAAATGGCTAAATTAAAAAGCACAAGTAACAGCAAGTGTTGGCAATACTGTGGACAAAAAGGAACTTCCTTGCACTGTTGGTGGACTGCAGACTTGTGCAGCCCCTCTGGAGCACAGCACAGATGTTCCTCAAAAAGTTAAAAAGAGAGCTACCCTTTGATCCAGCAGTTGCACTAGTAGGTATTTACCTAAAAGATACAAAACTACTGATTCAAAGGATACATGTACCCGAAGTTTATAGTGGCAGTATCAACAATTGCCAAATTATCACAAGAGCCCAAATGTCCACCAACTGAAGAGTGGATAAAGAAGATGCTGTATATGAAGTTTTATTCTGCCATAAAAAAATTAGTATCTTCCAATTTGTAACAACACAGATGGGAGTTAGAGAGTTTACTGCTAAGCAAAATAGATTAGTCAGAGAAAGACAAGTATCATATGATTTCATCTATATGTGGAATTTAAGAAGCAAAACAGATGAACAAAGAGGGAAAACAAGAGTGAGAGGCAAACCAAGCACCAGCTCCACACTAGAGAGAACAAGCTGGCGGCGACCAGAGGGGAGGTGGCTGGGGGGTGTGAGATAGGTGCTGGGAATGTGCACCTGTCAGGATGAGTGGCGAGTGATGTTGGAGTGCTGCATCACTACACCGTGCACCTGAAACTAACAAATACTGTATGCTAGCTGTAACAGAATCAAAACTAAAAACTTAATTAAAAATTTTAAAAAAAGAAACATAGGAAACAACCATTTTCTTTTGGGTTTTTAATTATGTATATTAACCACAAAGACTTCTTTTCTAGGATGCCAATCGATTCAGGATATATGATTTCGTATCTTTTGAAGGGTATTACCGAGGCAGTCATAGGCGAGTGTTTTCTCTACATGTTGAAGGTTGCCTAGAACCCAGGGCTCACCACTTAGCCTGCGGATCAGCTTACTGTGAAGCCTGCACATTTGGTTCGTGCCTTGAGGACGTGGCCCTCGCCAGCATGGAAAGCTGCATGAATGTCAGAAAGCCGAGGCCCCCACAAGTCACTCACCATAATCCTGGAGCCTCTTGGCCACATCCACCGCCTCAACATTTGCAGACTTTTTGAAGGGTCTTGTGTCCAAAATAAATTCATGAGCCACATAACCTGGAAAATTGTTTCAGCTCAAGATTAGGATCAGCTTGTTTTACCCAAGCAAGTGAAGGAATACGTCAGCTTTTTAACACATATCAACAAAGAACCAACCAAGAAGCCATGACCACTTGCCAAGCTTATGGTTGGCAACAAAGACATCATCTACTTTATTAACAATTACAAATTATAACAATAATTGTAAAAATAAAATGTTTCTAACATGTCAGGTCAGTGTGTCTGACCCCCGGTGCACAACACAGCCCGAGGCGGGGCCGACGGGAGCTGGGGTCCCGCTGCGGACACACTGCCGCGGTGCGGGCCTGGGGTCCCTGGGGACGAGACCTCCTCCACTCTGCGGCTATAAAATCTACTTCCAACAGTTAAACGTCTCATCACAGGCCAACTCTTTTGTCACAAAATTATTTCTAGAGCTAAAGATCCAATGCTACTGTTTTCAGGAACTCTGCCTCCAATATCGAGTAACTTTCTTCTGCATGTACATAAATATATAGTAAACCTGTGTCTCTGTAGGCACACACATAATTGTATGTGATTCTTCAAGGGGGCTCTTGGGGCTTTGGTTTCAGGCTTGAAGCTGAGAATTAGACACTGGGGCTGTCAAACACCACACCACGAGCGGCAAGAAGCAGAGAAGCCGAAGACCCTGCGAATCCATTCGCTCTGCTCTCGTCTGTGCACGAACGGCCTCTCCCGGCCCAGGCTGCTCTCTCCTCAGCATGAGCTATTCGATCACCCACCATCAGCAGGATAAGCCATCAATAAGGTCAGCATCTTCATAAATAGAACATTTCTGAGGGCATCCAAATCTCATGGCCCACACAACGGTTGAGTTTCCTTCTAAGAAAGTGTCTGCTCCTGAGATAAAACTGTACTCCTTCTTCTGAACCTACCTTCCTGACTCCCAGCAAAAAAATACAGAGTGGACGTAAGTCCTCAAGCCCGAGAACAGCCGCCCTCATCAACAGCCCCTGAGCCCATCTGCCTGCCCCACTTCCTATGTACTGACTAGGGGACAAAGGACTGGTTTTGTTAGGAAGTGAAAGTATAAGAACCTGGAGCTTTACATATACTGTCGCTGAATATTCTTAAAATATTCTTTCTAATAATGACAGGTTACATTGGTAAGAAATGGGATTCCAAAGTAGAAAGTTGTATTCCTAGGTAGGTAGTCAGAGGGTAAAGGTTCCTAAGAGGAGCGACCAGTTGGAATACCGGGTGTGGGGAGGGGTGGGAGTTGGGGGTGGGGGGAGGGTGGGAACGGTGAGATCACTGGAGTCTGGAGCCCTAAATGCACGATCGTCCCATTTCGGTAGCCCAGCCTGAGCCTTTGACTTTTTCTTCTCTGAGCCACCCCAGCACCGCGACGGTGACACCAGAGAAAAGGCTAATGAGGAGAAGAGGGGCCCGGGGTGCAGGAAGGGGTCCCTCCCGCTGGAGGCGGCCTTCCAGAGAGACGCTGAGTGCGCGGAGCCCGCAGGCACTGCTCACACGAAGCCGGCGCTTGGGAAGAGCTCCACTTTCAGAACGAGGTTCAGGTGTTATTTTCTAAATCCGTATCCTGACGCGTTCAAATGGGAATGGGGTCTTCGGTATATCTCTCTCTTTCCATATGTGGAATTTAAGAAGCACTTGTTATTGTTGAGCCCAGAAAGGGGTGAAGTTGGAACCTGGAGGCCGTTCGAGGCCAGATCCCAAGATGTGCACCTTCGTTTATATTTCTTAAAGAGAAAAGATACACAAACCTACGGCATATGGTGAGCCAGGGCAGCTTGAGGTAGAAATTACAGAAAGTGCCCTGAGTACACGCACCTGCGGGGCCTACGCATGGCGCGGCCGAGAGTCTGAAAGGCGGCTCAGTCAAAGGCACAAGGACGGAGGGTGGCATGATGGGAAGCGATGGTGGCCGTAAGCGCCGCACCCTCGGAGTGACCGCCCAGAGGTGGCTGAGCTCACTGTCTGATCACTCACTGAGGCGTAGGTGGTGGTCAGGGCTGGTTAAGCTTTCAGTTGCAATCCAGGGAGCGTAACTAACAGAATCAGAACTGAATGTTTCCCTGGAAATGAGGTCGGGCAGGTGGGGCCTGCGGCTTCCCGGCCTGCGATGTGAAGGCCCATCCCCCGAGGCCCACGTCTGCTCATGAAAGCCACTAGGAAACCAATTCAGGAACAGGGATTTCCAGGCAGTGGTAGGTTTGTCTGAGGTCAAAAAGGGATAGGCATTCAAGAAATTAAAACATAGGGCGCCTGGGGGGCTCAGTTGGTTAAGCGACTGCCTTCGGCTCAGGTCATGATCCCGGAGACGCTGGATCGAGCCCCACATCGGGCTTCCTGCTCGGCGGGAAGCCTGCTTCTCCCTCTCTCACTCCCCCTGCTTGTGTTCCCTCTCTGCCTGTGTTCCTCTCTGTCAAATAAATAAAATCTTTTTAAAAAAAATTAAAACACAAATAAAACATCAGGATACTAATAAAGTTGCCTACTCCACTAACAGAAACTCTACTTAGATCAGTGAGCTTAGCCACACCCAGGAGTAGACAGCTGTGCATTTTTTTAATTCCTCCTCTAAAAAAGGTACCATCTTAAAAAAAAATTCTCCACTGGATATCTTTCAATAAATAAGAATTTATCATTCAGCCAAACAAACAGAAAAGGTACCATCTTACCTGAGGTAATTCCTTTCTTTCCTCACCCTAAATACTACTGCTTCCCCCCAGTCCAATGCTGGCATGCCACCTCCTTGCTTCACAGGAACTGGTGTTTTCAAATATCTCAAAGAAATGGTTCATAAAGGGAAGCCTGGAGTTCATTAAATTATTGCCTCATAGTCCTCTGTACTTCCAAAATCTTGTACAGAACTAGTAAATATGATTAAGATGAATAATGGTCTTTTAATATTGCCTTTAGACACATTGGAATACAGTGTGTCTATTAAGAACATTTCTACCTTGGGCCCTGAGGAAGTACAGCGGTAATTCTTTTTCAGGCCCTAGAATACTCAGCTTCAGATCATATGATGAATATGTCTACCAGACCAAACATGAGACAATTTTTTATTTCATGAAATTTGGGTTTGGGTAATAAAGTCTTTAATCACCAATATATCTCTGAGTGGGATGAGAAGTACAATTTATTATTTGATTCTGGGATAAAAGATCAAAACAAGTGGAAATTACATCTATCACGTTGTGCTGCGAATCCCCGAGGACTGAGACAGTCTGTTTAACGCAGTCACTCAGATACTAAGCTCATCATAGGCACCTGAGGAACGCCATTTGCTCGCTTTCCTCTGCGAGACGACCACCATGCCCCGTGCAGTCCAGACCCCACGCAGTCTCGCTTTAAAAAACTAAATTCGGACGCACAACTGTGTGACCACACTAAAATTCAGTGAATCATACATTTAAAGTGGGTCACCTGTACGTGAATCCTGTCTCAATGAAGTTTTCAAATAGAGTTAATCATAAGTAAGTTTCTAATACCTTTTTTTAAAAAAAGATTTTATTTATTTACTTGACAGAGAGACCACAAGTAGGCAGAGAGGCCGACAGAGAGAGAGGAGGAAGCAGGCTCCCTGCTGAGCAGAGAGCCCGATGTGGGCCTCGATCCCAGGACCCTGAGATCATGACCTGAGCCGAAGGCAGAGGTTTTAACCCACTGAGCCACCCAGGGGCCCAAATTTCAAATACCTTAAAAAAAAATAATAAACAGAAAAAAAATCCTAAACCTTGTGAATTAAAGACCGTTTTTCAGCCATCAGAATGGCAAAGATACCTTGTTTTTGGTTGGTGTTGTTTCTTCAGTCTGGCATGTGGTACTCACTAGGCCCTCGTGATGGTCCCTTCGCATGCTATTAGCATGAGAGACATTGGCACAAAGGCTCTGTGGGGACAGCAGGCCACACATGCCCGGAGCTGAAGGGAGGTGACAATTTTCCTTCTACAGCTCTAACCTCAGGAAATCATCATAAATGTTTTTAAAAGTTCTGAATAAAGAAGATATTCACTGTAGCATTGTTAAAATGTAAAGCAAACAACTAGGAGGAAAACATTATAGATTACCTAAATCCTAGTATATCCGTATAATAGAATCAACGTAGCTACTTTCTTTTTTTTTTAACGTAGCTACTTTCAAAGAACATTTAATGACAAGAGGAAATGATCACAATATAAGTTTAAAAAACAGGACACAAACTGTATTTGTAATACAATTTCAATGGTCTAAATGTAAGATGAGGAGAAATACAGCAAAATATTAATAGTGGTTATGTCTGCCTGATAAAACCATGGATCATTTATATTTCTTTCCTCATGGTTTTTATCTTCCAAATTTTCCAAGTATCTTATACACAAATTACTTATATATTCAGACAAAACAAATACCTAAACCAATCCTGAAGGCCTACACGTAAGTAGGATGCAGCTCTACTTGAAGGAATTAATTAGTAGTTCTTGTGGATTCTTTACTACCCACCTCAGAAGCATTCTATTGTGCTGCTTAGAGGCATATTGCCCACAACTTTTTTCCCTAATCTCTGGGGAGCCTCCCTAACCAGATCTTCTAGGTATTTTGCTCTTTTCTATTTTCAAACTCCAGAACTAAGTTTTCGGATTAGGCAAGACCAGCCTTTAAATTAAAGATCACAGATGTAGGTGTGTACGCCGCCTCATCATTCTTGTGGCCTATGCTGCTTACTGACTTCCATCTCTGCTCCAAGCCCCAAGCCCCCACCTGCCCCGTCTGATCCCACATCCACCGCCGCCATGCTGCATAGCCACCTGTTCTTAGTGCCGTCCCCTCCTGTCACCTCCAGGGTGACGGACTTCACCCATCTATTATTCCCCTCTTCACATCCTTTTCTCTGGCAGTTTAAAAACATGTTCTTTTCTTATTTCAAAACAAATTTGCATCCTCCCACCTTCCCCTGCCTTCACTACCAAACTCCCTCCCAAACCAGGAGTGCCTCCTCCTTCCTTTCCCCACCCTCGGCCCGCTTGTCCGCTCATTTCCATTTGGCATCGGCCCTATCATTCTTGTCCTAATTCTTTCAAAAGGTGACCAAAGTGTCCCAGGTTGTTAAAGGCAAGGCTCTTTGTAAGACTCAGGCCATCAGACCCGTCTGTCTGTGCCTGTTGGGCAACCCCACACACGGTCACGGTGGGCCAGGCGCGACGGGCAGGCACAGGTGCCGGAGCGTGGGAGAAGGCACCATCCTTACCCTGCGGGAGCTCACCGTCTGACGGACAGAGCCAGACAAGGAACTGAGTGGGGAAAATCCTCAGTGGTGGAGGGAGCAAAGAAGGAGTAGTTCTCTCTGCCAGGAGAAGGAGGCTTCAGGGAGGAGGTGAGGCCGGAATAGAGACATGCGGCACAAGCAGGGGCTTTTCTGGGAAGAGGCACTAAGCTGAGCCTCTGAGCTGCCTCAAGCATGGAGCCCTCCCTCACCAGCCCTCCCTTTCATGCCCATTCCTCTTAATGCAGCCATCGGCTTGATAGGTTTTATTCAAGTATCCCAAAACCCTTTTCTGGGGTTTCACCATTTCCAAGAGTCTGCTCCTAGATTGTGCCCCGGAGGCAAATCTCTACAAATCCGTCAGGTTCCGTCCCTCCCATCACCTCCCAGGTGACTTTGTTCCCCCTCCTATAAAACCTCACTCGTATAGCCTTATTATCAGCCTAAGAGGCTCCACAGAATTTCTCTTCACACTCAAATAATCAGTAAGTATGTCCTATTCGTTCTACTTCTAATAGGATGTTCATCCCCTGACATTTTCTTAATGACTTCATCATTCTCTTAATCCTGTCACCCCTGCTCAAAAAATCTTTCACCGCTATCGTCTGGCTCATGGGTGATGCTGGAAGCCTTCCCAGACCTTCAGGGCCCCACGCTGCCTCTTCAACTTCATTCTTCATCTGCTCCCCTTTCACCTAACCTATCCACCAACCTCCCAAAGCCCCCCAGCGAGACAACTCCAGCTTGCTGCAGTCTCTGTTCCCTGGGGTCTGCTCCTCTCCTGTCCAGGCTCATTTCAAAGAGCTCCCCTAGAAGGCTCTCCCAATTATCCTTCCCCCTTCCACCCAGTCTGAATTACCCCACAGCCCGTTGTGAGGTCATGCGCTCGCGATATTTATGCGTACATCTCTCAGAGGCGTGGCTCCTCGCTGACCTGGGCTGAGAACACTACCTGCATCGCATAGCCTTTCCAAATAGTGATACTCTTAACTGTTCACAAAATACAAGTTATTTCCCAAAACTCTATGCTTTTCTCTGGTATATGCTAAGAAACAGAAGTTTCCTGCCCACTGCAGAAAACCACATCTACTAGGTCAAACTTGGTCAAGAGAAAAACAAGGTGACGGTGACCTAAGCTTCATACTTGCCTCTTGCACCCCGGAAAAGGACTCTGTAGTGTTTTTCTAATCGCTTGGCCATGTAGTTGGCATTTAATATAGCAATTTCTGTGGCCTGTTTAAGGCCCTTGCCTCCCATCATCTGCAACAGAGAGAAAAAGTCATCAACCACAGAAAAAGTAAACCCAAGGGACACTAACCGACGACAACCCCAAATAAATCTGACCTACAAACGGAGTCGGCCCACTATGGGTCTGGATTACAGATGGGTATAAGATCCCAACAAGGAGGTCTTCCAGTCTTCTCTAAGCCTGAAATAAATTTTGGTTTTCTCCTTGGAACATTACTTTGTATTTCTTATAAAAATAACAAAGTAGTAACAAAATAACAACAAGGAACAAAGTAACAAAATTTACAAGAGGGCAAAATTGACTGCTGACTATTATGTTTTATCAAAAGAGGAAAAAAGAATAAGAAACTTTTAATCATAGAAAATAACTGAAGGTTGCTGGAGCAGAGGAGAGTGGAGGGAGACGGGGGAACCGGGCGACGGACATTTGGGGGGGGCATGTGTTGTAATGAGCACTGGGTATTACATAAGACTGATGAATCACAGACCTGCACCCCTGAAACAAGTCATGTACGTTAACTGAATTTGAATTAAAAAAAAAAAGAAAAAGAAAAGCAACAAAGAAAAAGACAAAAGAATCTTAGATTACATGCATTGGGAGAGCTTTTGTCTGTTCATCGTGAATTTGAGATGTCTTGATAATTGCCAGAAATCTGGTGCAATCTTGAACCAAATCCCTAGTGAGTCAATTTTGCACGGTTTGCCTTACACTTGTCCATAGTCAGGGTCATTTATATGTTTAACAACTGCCAGGGTTGATATTATCCTTTTCCGATAGTTTCTAAATCCCTGTTGGTTATACAGGGTGAACATTATCCCCAGCAGAGAGCTTAAAATCAAGATTCCACCAATTTTTGTTGCTGAGATTCTTCCTGGAATAACTCATATATGATGGAGGCTTGGTGTATATTAGATACATGACTATTATCAAACAAATGAGAAAGCATCAAGTAAAACAGGGACACCAGTGTTCAAAGTAAGGAGAGGACCTATCTCGTCAAGCTGGACAAAGAAGGGTTACCAGAAGAAGAGTTAGAACTTGAGTGAAAACCTAAAAATGGGTAGAATTTGGAGAGGCAGAAAGAAAGGGGAAGGAGCTCCAGGTTATAAGAATGTCAAAAACCACGGCGTGGAAGTGAAGGCACAGGGCTGCACTCTGGGGTCCCTGCAGAGGCTGGTGGGCTGCGACAACCCCTGTAAGCCTCGACCCTCTGCCGTAAGAACTGGGATTTGGTTCAGGTCTTGCATCAGTCAGGGAAAGTCTGACGGTCCAACCCCTACCTCTCCTATGCTGAATTTGAGTCTCTGGGAGGGGCCTAGGCATGTGTGTTCTGGGAAGAATCCCTTAAGGATTCTGTGTAGGCTAGTAAGACTGAGCATTAAAGGCAAAAGGAAACCAGAAGATAATCTGAGTTCTTAGGGGGAACCCTGCAGTACTACAGAGAGTATCCGAGACGGACTGAAACAGGAAAGAAGATCGTGCCAGAGCCCAGGCAAGAGCCTGAAATAAAGAGGGGGTCAAGGTGGGACGGGTAGTTTAAAACCCATTCTATTTATTTCATTTATCATTGAGGTTCTGTCTGGTATTCCTGGCATATGGCCAGACCAGCCTTGGGGCTTTTATTTTTGGTATGTGGGAAATAATCTCTAACCCAGATACACCCCTAATAAATAATCCGGGTTTTACAGGATCTCGGGACCAAACGGAGCCCGGGGAGAAGATTCTGTAAAGAAGGAGATCTTTACTGTGATTGTTTTTACTGTTACTATTTGTAAAACAACTCAAGTATCATTTTTAAAAGGAGGTTTTAGTCTCTGAGGTAAAGAACTGTTGTTCCTGCTTCGCAGAAGGTTTTCATTAAGAACCCGAAATGCCACACTGTGCAAGAACAACGGGCAGCCCCAGAGCACCGTCCTCCTGACCTACAGAGCTGCGTTCTGGACTTGCGTTTCACCAGAACCGCTCTTCCTTTAAGGAGGGAGCCAGCGTGGGAAAGCGGCCCGGCCCTAACAGCTGCTGAACGAATGTCCCGTCCGATGCACATCTTGTCAGCCCGGGAGGTGGGCAGGCCCATTCGATCAGAGCTGTATAAGATAAACTCTGGCTCTAGAGTTTTTTGGAGAAACACAAAGAAAGGAAAGCTGTTCTCTAACAAAATCTAATTACCCCATAGAGTTACAGTTCCACAGCCTCTAAAGGGAAAAGAACTTTTGGAAACTACCACATAAGCAAATCTCTGCTATTTTTATCTTATCTTCAAAGTTCCTAAGAAATATAAAGTAATGTGAGATTTATTCCTAAAAATTTAGCCCAGGATTTCGACCAAGTGTAGCAATCAGTATGTGCGCTATTTTTCACTTGCAAGGGGCTAAACAAATCCTACAGGAAACTGAAATGCCATAGGCAGAACAGCCATATGACTCACAGAGCTTGACTTGGTCTGGAAAATCATATCTGGCATGTTGGTTTCTGTGAGGTTAGACCCACCATGAGAGCCCAAGGAAGAGCGATCATGAAGAAGAGATGAAGAAATGAAATAAAATTCATCTCATCTCTTTAAGGTTTCTCCCACCCACGTCAGCAACCTTCACTGAACCATACCTCAGATGACAGATTTCTTCTTTTTTTTTTTTTTAAAGATTTTACTTACTTGAGAGAGAGAGAGAGGCGGAGGGGCAAGGGAGAGACAATCTGCAGTGGGCTCGGAGCCGAGCACAGAGCCCCACGTGGGGCTCAATCTCATGACCCGAGCTAAAACCAAGAGTCAGTCGATTAACCAACTGAGCCACCCAGGCACCCCTGGATTTCTTCGTTCTTAAGCCAAGGAGAAAGGCTTCAGTCCTTCCCACCCACACATCACAGGCCCCACCACCTAACAGTCGCAGGCCTCACCTTCATGTAGGCCCAGGAAATGGGCAAGATGCAACTGGAGCCCCACGGGGCCGCGCTCACAGCGCCCACAGGCTGACCACCCTCACGTGGCTTCACTGAGACGATGGGATGATCGGGCAGGAAAGGGGCAAGGTGCTTCTTCCTGTTATTTTTAAACACAAATTCAGAAGGTATAAGGAAAAGATCCAGACCAGCCAAGCCGGCAAGTACTGAGCCCTCTCCAAAAGCTCTACTCCTGCTAGAGGAACTCAGTAGAAAGGACAGGACACCTGCTAAGCAACAGATGTTCAGGAAGTACTCTTTCCTTCCTCTCTTCACCACTTACCAGTGTCCCAGGGGCTCCCCCGAGAACTACGGCAGAGGGTTTGGCAGATAGGCAGCCATGAAATAGCTTGCAATCCATGGACTCACCAAGATGTGGGGACCTCTCCGCCCCACGCCCCGCATTCTTTCCCGAGGCATCTAAGGACACAGAGTGCTGCTGAGAGGGAGCCCCATGGACCTATGCATCCGAGACCAGCACAGAAACATTACTCCCTACCTCCTCCACAGCCGAGGTACTGAGGTGCCCCCACTAGTTATAAATAATAATAATGAAGAGAGAAACAAGAAATAGCAAGAAGGCCAGGCTCCCAGCAACCTGAAATCTGGGCCTTTTGGTCCATTTTTGGAAAACTGAAGAAACTCGGGAAATGGCTGCTCAGCATCATTTTCACAAGATGATTCATCTTCACGGTGTAAAAAGTCATCAACAGCTACAAGACATTCCTTCCGTGTGACTCTGACCTCACCTAATTATTTCTAGTATTAAGGTCTGTTTCCTCCTGACTGATCTCAGGCGTAGTAAAAATCCAGGTGTTCCCTAAAGCGGGGAGCACTGGGTGTGGGGAATGGGGAATGAATCTTGAAACACTGGAAAAAAAAAATTTAGTAACAATAAAAAAAAAAAAAAAAAAAAAAAAAAAAAAAAAAAAAAAAAAAAACCCAAACAAAAAAAAAAAAAAAAAAAATCCAGGTGTTCAACACTTTACATCCAATTCACTTCTTTCTTTCTTTTTCTTTCTTTTTTTTTTCTTTTTCTTTCTGTGTTGAGAACATTTAATTTCTACTTTCTCAGCAAATGTCAAATATACAATACAGTGTCATCAATGATAATCAACATTTGATACATGTTACACATCTCATGGTTTAAAGTTTGTGCCCTTTCAACGTCTCCCTACCCAGCCCCGGGCAAGCAATTTTCTCCTATGAGTTCTTTTTGTTGATAGAAAATTCACTTTCAATGTAACCATCAGCTGATTTCTATTTTAAAAAGAATAAGTAAAAATAAAAGCTTCTTAGAAACTTAAATTCAAGTCTCAAGAGACACTCGGAGGTGCTAACAGTCCAGTCCAGACCCATTATGCCCCAGTAGACTCCCTATTCATTGCTCTTCTAATAAACCTGCTCTGTCTGCGCACGACGGGGAGCTTAGTGTGGCCCACTGAGCACTGAGGTTAATAAAATTCACTTATGCTCCTCCTTGGACATTCCCCAAACCCCCTTTCTTACTGTCTCTCAGCCCCGACAGGCACACTAGGTATGACAGTGTCCATGACACCTGAAGACCTTGAGGAGACGAACAGCAAACCTGGGACCATTCTTCCATTTTTAGTCTCTAAAACCTTCCTGAAGCAAGCAGCCCCGAACTCACACGCCGATGGGGCCCATGCCGGGGCCGCCTCCTCCGTGGGGAATGCAGAAGGTCTTGTGAAGGTTTAGGTGTGAGACATCAGACCCAAAATCTCCAGGACGACAGATTCCCACCTACCACAAAGGGAAAGAGCCAAAATCATAAGTCAGGAGCTTGGAAGGGAGCTCGGGAAAGGGGGCCGTGCTGTTTACTGCAGCCTCTCCCTTTAGAGGAAAGGCAGGCGGAGCTGTTCACATAAGTGTTCCCAATACCGGCCACATCCGCAGGCCAGACCTCACATTCCATAGGCAGCCGGGTTACGGTTTCCATGGAAACAGAAGCTGACCATTTAAGCCTAATTTAGAGTTTAATTTTCCACAAGAGGGAGGAGAGAAAGCACCCTGAGCAGAAGAAAGGGAAGTGTATCCTTGCTGCACAAAGAGATTGCTTTCACCCCAGCCCTGCGTGGCTGGCTTGGAGTACCACGTACTCTGGGTATAGCAATGGGAAGGGACGGAAGGCCACTGGGAGGACGCTGAGCAAGGGAAAGGAAGGGAGGCTGACAGTTTCCTGAGTCCACCCTAATACCAGCCATGGCATTCAACAGCCTTCCTGCCACTTTGGCATTAGGGCTAATTCTCAGTGTGGCCAAAGATGAGGCGTGCTTTAATGCTAGTTAGCAATAGACAATCTCGGGACTATACTTACAAAAGGGATCAGACAGAAGCAAAGAAAAGCAGAACAAATTTGAAATAGTAAAGGAAAACACACAAAACCAAAACAAACAAAGAACAAAACCAACCCACAACCGCCAGAACAATTACCAAGAAGTTAGGAAAACTGAAAGATGACGACGTCCTCTGCTCCAATGTCCCCTACAGCATTGGCTCGGGGTGCACGTCACACAGAACCTTCTCCAACCCTCCTTCCCTCTCACTCTCTCTCTCTCTCTCTCTCTCACACATACACACACACACACACACACACACACACACACACACACACACACATGCAATCAGGACTGGCCCTGCAGGGACACAACTATTTAGCCACTTTACACTGAAAAAGGTGAAGCCAGATTAATGGCTCGTTCGTTGTCAAGGGATGTTGTGGGAGATCAGCATCCACAGTGGCCAGAACTTGGGTCTGAGCTCCCACGGGCAGGGAGTCACGTGACCTTCTTACTGGTAACACCCCAAGAGAGAGCATGACCTCTGATGAACTAAGAGCATTCCGTTCATTCCCTGCATCCTGTTGATCTCTCCACCTCCTCTCCAACCTTCACCATCACCTCCTTCAGATCTAATCTCAGAGAAATGGAAGTACTTTCCTTGAAACTGGCAACAGAGTCAACCACAGATGTGAATTCAGTGTCACGTTTTAAGACAACTGTCAAGAAAAAAATCTTTTTCTGACGTCACCGTTTTCCCGACAACCCCTCTTGTGCTGCCTACCTGCGCGTTCATGTTTGCCCCGTCCAGGTAGACCTGCCCTCCGTGTTGGTGGACCAGCTCACACACGTCCCCGATGTGCTCTTCAAACACGCCGTTGGTGGACGGGTACGTGATCATGATCGCTGCCAGGTTCTCCTTGTGCTTATCCACCTGTGGGATACAGAAGACCGAGGGAGACAAAGCAGGGAATGTTTATGGGCCAGACACGTGCTTTTTACTTTATAGGGAAGATGAACTCTCGGACTTTTCTTCCTGGAATTCTCTCAAAGTATCATGGCAACAACAATTCACAGCCAGTACTCTTTTTTTAAGTCATTCCAAAGAAATAACAAAATGCCTTTAGGCTAGGTCTCCAAGATCAAGACCTAAAAGACTATTAGGGAGATTTTTTGGTATTTTAGGCTCAGCTCCCCAAGGTTTTCCTTGGTTTTAGTCATCTGAATAATTATTTCAGATCTTTTTGGTTCCAGATATGTCTGTTCTCACAGTTAATCTCTCTCTGCTCATCCTGCCATATGTACCCGAATTCCATTTCCCTCTCATTCTGTTGAAATTAGAATTCCCATGAGGAGTGTTCCGCTCTGATACAAAGAACTCTCCCTCACATCCCCTCTGCACAGAAAGCAAACATATATACAGGCGCATTCCTGTAGCCCTGGCCAGGGAGTCAGAGCACGCTCATGCGGAAACCAAAAAAAGTATCTTTAAAGGTCAGATCCTATATTGGGGAAACTTAGTAATTACAACTACTGCCCCAGAATATCTGTTCGTGACAACTTTGTGGGACTCTGGAGGGGGGGTGCACGGGAGAGATGAGCAGTGCTGTGTGTTTTCAGCTTCTTTTGAAGGCAGTTACAGGAAGCTCCCGGTTTCCATGCCTAGTAGTCCTGACAAAATCGCATTGCTATTCAACTGATTTCCTTCCCTCCTAAGATGCAGCCTCCAGTCCACCAGGGGAAAGCAGATACAGTTGCTAGGCAACCTCTTCCTGGAGGTTGGAAGGTTGGGAGTGGGGGCTGGTGTTTCGGGAAGAAGGTGGAATGTTGCCCGAATTTCAGCAGGCAATGGCTGGGACAATCACACACATCTGCAAAATCTACATTTATGTTTTAATTCCCAACACACAGATTGAGAAAGACTGTGACTGCCAGTTTGGTTATTAATGGGGGAAAAGAGGGAAGGTTGGGCAGGAAGGAGGAGGCAGGCAGGCCCTGTACGGAGTCGCCTTACTATGGCCATGAATAATTCATTCAGCTTCTTACATATGCATTAAGAGGACGGGATTTCAGTTTAAAAGACCTTTTCCTGGTTAGTGAAGGAAGAAGTAGACTATGTTCGGGTTTATTATGGACCAAAAATTGACTGTTGTTTTTTATTTTTCTAATGGAAATGGTTATATTTTCTGATTTTATGCCATTTTCCCCAGACCTATTCAGAGGAGGAACTGCAGTCTTTTAATTAGAATGCAAAGAAAGATAACACTGATATAAACCATCCAGTCCCTTTTTCCCACCACCTCTTCCCAACCCAGACCTCGCCCATCGGTCTAGTGGAAGATGGGTACCATGGCCTTGAGGTGAGCTGCGTCAATACTCCCGTATTTATCCACCTCTACGGGCTGAATCTTCATGCCTGCCATGTGAGCGCTCGCGGGGTTGGTCCCATGTGCTGATTTGGGAATGAGGCAAACCTTAGGGATGAAAAGGAAGGAGGAAAAAATTCATCACCAGGCTACGCACGGCAGAAAAGTCCTACAAATGCTTGGAATACAGATGAAATAGGCACCACATGCTTTATTTAAACTGATCACTGCCACCTTAAAATCTGCCACGATTTCAGTATTATTATGGTGAAAAACAATGTCCAAAAGAGGAGTTTGCCATTGAATCCACAAATATTGCTCTTTAAAGACTCGTGTAATACTAGTTAGTACTCTCCTCCCTTATCGCACCAGACCGAAAACCCGGCCCAGGCTTCCGGTGACCTTGTCACAGTCACGCCATGTAGAAGGCATCTTGTAAGAGCAGGAGGTTGGAAATCAAACTCTAGAACCCAAGGGACCAAATCACGGCTTCAGGGCTCTGTGTGGCGTTGCCAAGATTGAGGAGAGATGACCACTGCAGAGGTCATTCCAAGGCCTTCCAGGGCCGACACATTTACTGGATGCCTATTCTGTGCCATGAATGGTTATCTGCTTACAAATCGTAAGGTGAGCATGAAAGCACGTCGTGTGTTCATGGACAATAAACAGGGGCCACAGGAACTCAGAATAAGGGGGTGTCCCTTCCAGCAGAAGAGGAAAAGGAAAAGGGTTTCTAGAGCTAGAGCCCAAGCTAGCCTTTAAAGATGAATCGAACTCTTATAGAAGGTGGATGGAGGGTACAACTTGAGAATTCCCAGATCATGTCACTTCCATTTCCTCCTACAGATCACACGAACACAAGCAAATGCACACCCTCAGGTGTATGTGATGAGGCTGCACGACAGTAAAGTGGGTCAGTTTTTCCCGACAGAAAGCAATGGGAGAAGCAGGGATCACCCTGGAAATAGTCCTCCTGTTTTTAAATCGCAGGAACAATACTGCAACCCCTTGAGGAGAAGTGGATGGGCATTATCAAAACGGCTTACGAAGGGGAAACATGGCTTAGGGCTGTTTCCTCAAAAACAGCAAAGTCGTCAACTGAAGAAAAATGTTTGTGTACAAAGGCAAACTGTTACTCTCCTGTGGACAGACCTTGGTGCCTCTTTTGAATGGCTCCTGATCTCAAGCTGGTTATGTACTATTGTCCTCAAACCCTTTTTCTAGTTTAAATGATTCCCTATTGTATTGACTTTCTTTAATTCCTCAACCATTTTCTTTTTTTCCCATAAACTATTTTTATTCTACCACAGGATCTTTGGATAAAAGGATACCCTCTGGGCAGAACACTGATCAAGAAGAAAAAGGCAAATATTAAAAATGAATACAGTCAACTATACTCAAGTTAAAAACAAATCTGAATGAATATAAAATATTGGTTAAAGGTCTAAATTAAGACTTTGTACCAGGGAAGTTCTGCTGAAAAAAAAAAAAAAACATTCAAGGTAAAAATATCAAACATCCTGTGGTACACTGAGAAATGGGCCCCCTAAAATGTCCAAACCTGATCCCCAGAACCTGTAGATGTTACCTTAGGGAATAATGGACTTTGTAACTCTGATTAAATCAGGGTCTTCAGAGAAGAAATTATGGATCTTGAAATCTGGATTATCAGTTGGGCCCTAAATATATTCCCCAGGATTCTCAGCAGAGGAAGCAGCAGGAGGTTTGACTACAAAGTAAGTAGAAAATTTCATGAATGAACAGAAGGATGGAATGATGGCAGGAAGGGCCCCAACTGAAGGAATGCAGGAGGCCTACCGAGAGGCAAAGAAGCAGGTTCTCTCCTGGACCCTCCCAGAGGAGGGGGCCTTGCCCACACCTTGACGTCAGCCGTGGGAAATCCAATTTTAGACTTCTGGACTCCACAAGTGAGAAAATGGTCTTTTGTTTTTCCAAGCCACTAAGTTCCTGAGAATTTGTTACAGTAGCCACGGGAAACTAACACATGTCCTGACATAAGACAGCAGAAAGGAAGGAGCTCGGTGGCTTTGTGAACGACTCGTTCACTTGTTGCCATGCATTCCTGGTTTTCTGTGTGGAGATAGGAAACGGTATTTAATAATTGTTTTGATTTAATAGTGATTTTCCATCACTTTAAAATTAGGGGGTCACAGGGATATAGAAATAATAGGACCTCGATTTGATGCTTTAGTTTATAGAAAACAATCCTCTTTGGTGCATTCATGCCCACTTAGGTGGACGCTAGGTGTTTCCAAGTCCCCAGTGTATCTGACATAGACCCAACCCAGAGCTCATCCTTTAACACTTGTTGAATGACTGAGGGGTTAAGGAGCAGTGATCCTTTGAAAGGAAAATACATTTCTTACCACTAACAAAATATAGCAACCAAAGGCTACTACCTCATCCCAGGCAGTTGGTAGGAGAAAAATATTCCCATACATGTCTGTGAGTGGGGGGTGGTTTTGGTGTTTTCTAGGGGTTAATGTTTTCCCTTTGTATAAGAATCTCATCTCTGATCAGCAAATCTAAGTTAATATTTGACTAGAAAATTGAATTATTAATTATAAAGGGTTTCAGAGAGTACCTGGTAAGTATTTGTTATATAAATTTATATTCTCCTGAGGCACTTGGGTGGCTCAATCAGTTAAGCCTCTACCTTCGGCTCAGGTCATGATCTCAGGGTCCTGGGATCAAGGTGGCATCGGGCTCTCTGCTCTCTCTGCCTGCCTCTCTGCCTGCCTGTGATCTCTGTCAAATAAATAAAATCTTAAAAAAATTATATTCTCCCAAATTAAACTGGTAAATCAGGAACTTGACTGTTGCATTTTAGGAACCTCTGAAATTTAACCTAAGAGCAAATGTGAAAATAGCTACCCAAACAGCTTGAAAGAAGAGAAACATCAGGAACCGGGGAGGTTCTGAAGCACATGATTTCCCCACGCTCCTTTTCAAAAGAGAAGAAATACTTTGCTAGATTCCATTAGAGTCTACTGTGCAGTGGCAGCTGCCTTGGACTTCTCTGTGGAAAAGTCCTCCTTGATTATTTGAGCAATAAGTCATTTTCTTCTTCTCCAACTGAAAACATTGGCTTTAATTAAAATCTTTAATCTAGAAAGGATGCCAACATTTCCAAACTTAAGAATTCTGCATTTCTACAAGCGCTGGGCAAACTTCCCTGCCTCTCCCTCCGCTAGCCCTCCCCAACCGGCTGCCTCTAGCTGCCCTCTGTCCTTCAGGATGGAACAAAGGCACGCGGTGACAGCGCTGTGGACAATGGTGAGAGAAGAATCACACACAGCGGGACAGCGAAGGGAGGAAAACACACAGAGGGAAAGGCGCAAGAAAGAATGGTGAGTCAGAGGAGCGCTCTGCCCAGATGCGATCAAAAGGTCTTTCATCCTTTCTCATGGACTTTCTCATGGACCTTTCTGGTTTGGTTCCCACTCCTGCACATTCACAGATGCTTCCTGATGTCACACTGGAGAACTAGGAATCAGTGGGTGTGGGGACATCACAGAGTCAGCAGATCCTGCATTTCGCTGGCCCTTTGTGACTAGCTCGCCACTTGCCTTCCACAAGCACCAGGGTGCAGATCTCCAAGGCCCCTCTGTAAAGCCTCTGGGCAGGAGTGGGGCGAAGGAGTCAATATGGTCACACAGGCTGAGTGGATCCCTTCCCAGGACTCCCAGACACCTTGTGATTAAAGGGTGTAACAAGGGGGAGTTCCAACCTTAGTCTGAGGAAGCCACAGAGGAAACAAGAAGGGGCACTTTTATTAGTGTCAGTCACATGGCATCCTCTCCCTGAAGGACAGGAGCTTCGGTGTTTCCTTTATGATGTTAAAGAATAATTCTAGTTCTAAACTAACCCTTCCTTAAGAAATTAAAGAATTCAGGGTGCCTGGATGGCCCACTCAGTTAAGTGTCTGCCTTCCTATGGTCTTGGATGGAGTCCCTCATTGCGCTCCCTGCTTCTCCCCCGCCCACTCCGCCTCCCTATCAAATAAATAAATAAAATATTTAAAAAAAAAAAAAGAAGAAGAAGAAGAAGAAATAAAATGAAAGTATGCAAAACCACTAGAGAACCCAAGTGAGAGAAACCAAGTTGGTGTGTCAGGGACTATGTCTGAGTTATGACTTGATTTAACCCTGGGCTGGCACGCACAGTACCTTATGCATGACCAATATTAAACAATTACTCAATCAATGAATGTCTCCTTTTTTAAAATTCTTTGAAAAGCAGTTTTACTTCCCAACTAGGGTAAAGGCCTGGGAGAACACACCTGTCGAATCAGAATCAATAAACAGGAGAAGGAGGAAGAAAATGTTCTTTTTTCCTCTCCTCTCCTGGAAGGGAAGTGAAACACTTTTTAGATCCTTCATTGCAAAATACAGGCAACTAGCCATAAATAATCTGGTGTTAATAGAACCATATGTGGACTGGGATTGGGCCACCACCTACTGCATCCCACTTACTTGGACAGCGAGAACAAGCCTGGCACCCTTTTCTCTGACTCTCCTGGGACGGGCGGTCACTTTTGTCCTGCTCCCAACTCCTACTCACTGCTCCCTCTAAGACCCCTGTGTCTACAGCTCAGTGGCAGTTCTGGCTTAGTGCTGGTCATCACCAAAATGAAGCCCTCCCTGGAACGCAGTCTCTTTCCCCGCACTTGGAAGCCCAGGCCAGATAACTGCTACGAGCACGGCCTCTGGGCGTTAGTGGAGTCCAGTGAAGTCCATCAGCACCCCTGCTCATCCCCACACAGGCTCTAAGAGCAATCTGGGCCCTGGAGACTAGACTCTGCTACCCCAAGCAAGAGCTGGGGCAGGACCACGAACTCTGCTCCAGGTCTGCTGCTGCTGCCACTAAGGTGACGATTCTCAATCGGAAATTTACTTATTCAGTAAATACTTTATCAAAAATTTATTTATGGGGTGCCTGGGTGGCTCAGTTAAATTTCGGCTCAGGTCATTATCTTGGGGTCATGGGATCCAAAGCCTGTTTGGGGCTCTCCCTCTCCCTTTCCTCTTCTACAGCAGTGTCTACATCCGGTGTGGGGCTCCAACTCTACCCTGAGGTTAAGAGTCACGTGCTGCAGGGCGCCTGGGAGGCTCTATCATTAAGCATCTGCCTTCCACTCAGGTCGTGATCCCAGGGTCCTGGGATCAAGCCGTTCATGAGGCTCGTGCTCCGTGGGGAGCCTGCTTATCCCTCTCCCACGCCCCCACTTGTGTTCCTTCTCTGTCTCTATGTCAAATAAGTAAATTAAATTAAATTTTAAAAGTCATATGCTCCACCAACCGAGCCAGCCAGGCATCCCTTGATAAAAATTTTTCAAGCATACAGAAAGCAGACTTGTGCCTACTCACAGTAGGAGTTACACAACAATTAAAGGTTTGTCTCTGCCCTTTGTCAAGGCCTAAGACCTGGAATTGTAACACTCCTGTCCTTTCCTTCCTTTGCTCCCACAACAGTTAGAGAAAATGGTGCCAGGCTCTTTTTGGCTGCCCAACTAGGTGGGATACAGGAGGTGGTGGCCCAATCCCAGTCCACTTCTGTTTTTATTAAAACGAGAAGATTATGTATGGCTAGTTGCCTGTATTTTGCAATGAAGAATCTAAAAACTGGCTGACTCTCAAATGCTGGGTTTGAGCAAAAACCTTTATCTCCAAATGTTTTCCCTTAAAAGGTCCAGGGAAATGTCTTGGGGACAAGGATCATAATGGCCAGTTCAAAGAAGTCTGTTTCTTGATTATATGTTCCCTCGCTGCTTACAGGAAGCCTTAGAGAGTACCATAGAACAACAGGGAGAGTTGGGCCCACTGCCACCCGGTGGTGAGCGACCACCACCTGCCCATACTCACTGTCCTGTGTCCCTCTCCTTTCCCGGCGAAGTAAGCTCGGATAGTGGCCAACCCAGCATATTCCCCCTGGGCTCCGCTGCAAAGATAAGAAGAGGGTCATGGCTTTGGGCCCCTTTGCTTTCATTTACTCATTCAATATTCACTGGGCATGGGCAGCACGTTCACCAACACGTGACCCAAAGACACCACCTGACACCACGGAAAGCTCACTGAGGATTGCTACACCAGCCTAAAAGTTCCTGAACAACCACGGAGTGGCACTTGGTCTTGGTACTAAAGCTCACCTACTGCTGCTCAGAGATGGGCCTTACAAGCCCTGCTCGACGCCTTGTACCCAAGAATTCATTTCTATTATAGAAAATTTCAAGATTATACAAAAATAGAATATGAGGAGCTGCCGTGTACCTATCACCCAGCTTTTACCGATTCTCTGATACGGCCAATCTTTTTCCAACCATGTCCCTCACTAGTCCCCTCACTCTGAACTAGATTATTATTTAAGCAGGCTCCACGGCCAACACTGGGCTTGAACGCGCAACCCTGAGATCAAGAGTTCCGTGCTCTATGGACCAACCTAGCCAGGCACCCCTGAACTATGTGATTTTGAGGCAAAACTCAAACATCGTATCATTTTATCAATTCAAACTTCAGTGTTTATCTTTCAGAGATAACACGTATTTTTTAAAGAATGTCTACAGGGGCATCTGCGTGGTGCAGTCAGCTGGGCATCCAACCCTTGGTTCCAGCTCAGGTCTCCTCTCAGTGTCTTGAGATCAGGCCTCACACTGGGCTTCATGCTCAGTATGGAGTCTGCTTGGGTTTCTCTCTCCCTCTCCCTCTGCCCCTCCTCTCCACATGTGCTCGCTCTCTCTCACTTTTTCTCTCTAAAATAAAGAAGGGCACATGATGTAATGGGCACTGGGTAGTATATAAGACTGATGAATTACTGACCTCTACCTCTGAAACTAACAATGCATTAAATGTTAATTAATTGAATTTAAATTAAAAAATAAAAATAATGGGGCAGCTGCGTAGCTCAGTCAGTTAAGTGTCTGCCTTTGGCTCAGGTCATGATCCCGGGGTCCTGGGATCCAGCCCCACATCAGGCTTCCTGCTCAGAGGAGCCTGCTTCTCCCTCTCCTCTGCTGCTCCCTCTGCTTGGGTGCTCTCCCTCCCTCTCTGTCAAATAAATAAAATCTTTAAAAAATAAAATCCTAAAGATATATGTAATTACAATTATTACACCTAAAACCACAATTTCTCAACTATCACATTTGTAGTCAGTGATCAGATTACCCCAAAGGAACTCTGCACTTTGAATGTGGCGACATCCCCATCTGCCTCCTGGGCCAGCTTTCCCAGGCCCCGCGTGCATGCGCTTGCTAGAGGCTGGCCGTATCCAAGTAGCGGTCCTGGCAGGCCCTACTTTCAGAGCACATTTAATGACTAACAGTCCAGTGA
Organism: Spilogale gracilis; assembly: GCA_004023965.1. Classification (NCBI taxonomy): domain Eukaryota; kingdom Metazoa; phylum Chordata; class Mammalia; order Carnivora; family Mephitidae; genus Spilogale; species Spilogale gracilis. The sequence continues at coordinate 42,503 of PITA01014675.1, forward strand.
GTGATGCTGAGTCAATCATAAACTGTTATTTTATGTTCTCAATAATCTCTGCAGGAAGTAAGGGGAAGTGAGTAATAAGTTTTTAAATCCTATTCAAAATGCGTATTTCCTCTATTTCACAAAATTACACCATTCTTTAATTCTGTAGAAGGCCCAGTGGTTTTGGCATTCATCCTTTCTAATCACCCCACAATACTGAGATCATACTTTAAAAGCATAAGGCTTAAGAATAAACCAGATAACCTTTTATTTCTAAACCGAAAGCTAAAATTTTGAGCACTGGGGTATTTTCCGAGAGAACACTAGGATCGAGTAAGTTGGATTTGAGATGTTTGCAGACTATCGTGGGGACACTGACGATCTGGTGCCAGGAGACAGCAGAATTCCAGACGTAGGAGGGGACACAGGACAGGGAAGCGTCTGGGGGAAGGGCTTAGAGTGTGACTGGAGAAAGAGAAGGGAAGCGGTGATTTGCAGAGCAGTAAAGCTGGGCAGGTGAGCTAAGTCACAGTAGTGAGTACGAGCTGCTCCGGTAGTCAAGCACGGCCTAGTGACCAGGCCCAGTGCGTGGGGCAAGCACCGGGAAACGGCCAGCTTTCTTGCAGTAGTCACCACCACACATTTTTCATGATCCCAATACTCTCATGACGCAGGTACCACTGATCCCTTTTGCAGGAAAAGAAACTGAAGTCTGAATATTGCATGCTCAAATGGCCCACAGTGGCAGATTCTAGACTTTGGCACCAGTTGGTCTCTCAAGGGAGCTCACGCTTCCCAGGTAAGCACGCTGCTCCTCGGAGTACGCCATGCTTCCCGAAGGAATCAGAGCTGCGGCTTCCCTCGCAGAGCCCCATCAGGCTGAGAGAATGAGGAGGGTTAGCTACACATAAAGGAAGACCCGTCCCTGTAAGACTAGGGCACCCAGCTCCTCATTGCTTGCCCCGAGTGAGCTCTGCCTCTGCTCTCTTCTAGGGAGGGAGGCAGATGCCAGTCTTCCATTTTCCTGGCTTGGGAAAAATGATTGTTATTCACATGATGTTTTTATTTGGGCGGCAGAAAAATGAATATTCTTCAGCAAACCACCCACATCCCTAGTTACTTAGCCTCTCTGTGCCTCTGTATTCTCATCTCTAAGTAGGGATGATAAATTCCACCCATATGCACTCAGAGGACTTTGCTCACTCTTCTGTTAACACAATCCTGTGCATGTACTGTACGTCGAAATGATTCCAGAGCTCATTTACTTTGCGCACCTGTCTTATCTCAGAGTGTGAGCTTTGAGAGTAGGATCCAGGGCTCAGACTACCAGAACATTCTCTGCACGGAGTAGCTCTACAATAAAGGTGCAATACGTTGACTCAAGATCGAGTTCCCGTCTCCAGCCCAACCAGGCGACATTGTCATCCTTTCTGCCACTGAAAGGGGCCTCAACAGATGGCCCTGTGTTTTTCTCACAACTTCTGCTCATCTTGTTTTGTTGGAAAGCCAACGTGTTCAGACCAGGAATGAAAGAGACTAGAACTATGAGCTGGCAATCCAAGAGAAAGGAAGTATGTTAAAGACCTGATCATAAATGCTGATGTGGCAACTCAGAAAGTGTGAAATGTATGTTCTAAAGGCCACATAAACCTTATTACCGGGGTTCTATTAAAATAAGGGGAAGGGGCGCCTGGGCGGCTCAGTTGGTTAAGCCACTGCCTTCAGCTCAGGTCATGATCCTGAGTCCTGGGATCAAGTCCTGCATCGGGTTCCCTGCTCGGCGGGAAGCCTGCTTCTCCCTCTGACCTTCTCCCCTCTCATGCTCTCTCTCATTCACTCTCTCTCTCTCAAATAAATAAGTGAAATATTTTTTAAAAATAAAGGGGAATTATTAGTGCCACCTGTTGGTGGAAAAGTATTATGAAAAATAGCTGCTTGTCTCCACAACCCAGATTGAGAGTCTATCGGAAAACTACTTCGTGTGGAGCAGCGGCAAGGGTGGGGGTCTTCTGACATCGGTTTAAATGGGAAGTCGGCGGCGGCTTGAACCTGCAGGGCTGGCAACACAAAGGAGTGGGGGGGTCTCAGACCCCCAGAAGAGCCAGATGAGCATAGGCTTAAACTGTCTTAGAAAAACAAAGTCCTCCAGTCATAGCATTTATTCAGGCTGGAGAAAGAACGGCTACATATTATACAGTTTAGCACAGAATGAGTGAAATGTAGCAGGTGACTTCCTCCCAAACCCAGACTGGCTCCATAGACTAGAAGCTAGAGCAGGGGCATGTCCCACGAGGGGAAAGCAGATGCAGTTGATGGAATCCCACAGTTTTGTGGTGATTTAACGTGGACTCTATTAGTATCGGGGCAGCATCCTAAGTACGGTCTCAGGCAGCTACTCAATGTGAATTTTTCAAAAGGGGATGGGGGAGGGGAAGCTGAAGATGACACGACTGGGCCAGGGTGATAGTTCGGCTCTTTTGCACGACTAAACAGGAGCTTAAGGACACAAAAAACATCAAGGATTTTTTTATCACTTTACCTTTACCTTTGCTAAAAACTCTGGGCAAAAAGGTTGGAATTTAGAAATACTACAGTTTAGTTCTACCTGGAAGGGTTACACTTTGAGATTTTTGGAACCAATTTTTATTGGACCATTACCCAAGATCAACCCCAAGGGAAAGTTGCAGACTTCTGCTAGATGGAAGAAATATGACAGCAGATGATCTGTCTGTATATGATGAAGGACTATGGCCCGCTCTTACAGATGATCGGCAGAACATGCTTGGCCAGTGGCCACAGGGGGAAAGCTATCACTTCCTAAGCATGGACTGACGGATTAAGATTATTATTAATAGGGGCGCCTGGGTGGCTCAGTTGGTTAGGCGACTGCCTTCGGCTTAGGTCATGGTCCTGGAGACCCGGGATCGAGCCCCACATCGGGCTCCCTGCTCGGTGGGAAGCCTGCTTCTCCCTCTCTCACTCCCCCTGCTTGTGTTCCCTCTCTGCCTGTGTTTCTCTCTGTCAAATAAATAAAATCTTTAAAAAAAAAGATTATTATTAATGATGGATTAAGATTATGAATGACTTGCATCCTATAAAGAAGGAATTCTGGTCACTTACTGTGTATCTTTATCACTGATCACAGAAGTAATCTTTGACTAGTCATGAAAAAAGCTCCTCAATCTGCTGAAAGAATACAGTGACTGACTTTACAGAAATTCCTCAGAAGTTGGCTGCTTTGGAATATTTAGAGACATTATTATAGCTGCTATTTTTAAAAGAAATATTTCTCCATGGCTTTTGTATTTATACATAGAGCACATTTTATAAGACTGGAGAATATGTTGTAATTCATGATTCAAGGTGACCCCAGTAGTCACCATAAGCCCTGCTGAATTATACTGCACCTGTACGAAGAAAACAGGATTCGTGTTCTCTAGAAGGATACTGTATTTATACAAATCAAAAGTAGCTAAAAACACACCCTCAAGAAAATGGTCATGTTATAGATTCTACCACTTTAAAATTTTGGTGTCAGTAATTTAAGATTCATATAATTTTTTTCAATTATCAGGTACCTAGATTTATCAGGTCTATTCTTGCTTTAATTTTCTCTAGGTAATCTTATGGAAATAATTTTATATGTTTAACCCCATTATTATATTTTGCACACTGATGGCCACATTAAGTGTGTGACTTAAGAGAAGTTCTCTCTTACGCAGTTTATAAGTCAGTGGGCCTATTTTATTTCTTTTTAAAGATTTATTTATTGGGACACCTGGGTGGCTCAGTCAGGTAAGCGTCTGCCTTCAGCTCAGTTCATAATCCAGAGTCCTGGGATCCCGTTCTGCATCGGACTCTTTGCTCAGTGGGGAGCCTTCCTCTGCCCGCAGCTCCCTCTGCTTGTGCTCTCTCTCTCTCTTTCAAATAAATAAATGAAATCTTTTAAAAAAAGAAAAATATTAAGATTTACTTATTTATTTATTTAAGATAAAAAGAGAAAGTAGGAGGAGAGGCACAAGGAGAGACTCTCAAGCAGACTTCTCAGTGAGCACAGAGCCTAATGCGGGGCGGGCTCAGTCTTAGGACCCTCAGATCATGAGCTAAGCCCAAACCAAAGTTGGAGGCTTAACCATCTGAGCCACCCAGGTGCCCTGGGCCTATTTTATTTTTAATAATATTTGACTTTCCTGTGAAATTTCTTTTGGTAATTTTTTAATTATTACAGTTAAAAAGACATTCTTCATGAGATCATTCTGTTATTAATGATAAACTGTACATTTAAATGTGAGGTGAATTGTTTCCCTTTAACCATCTATAATATCTAACAACTACCATCTAGCCCATTGTATGGACTGTAACATTTGGAAGCTAAAACATACATCATTACCCCCCCCCAAAAAAAAGCAAGATTTCTGTAGATATAAAAAAGTTTCTTCAAAAATTTATATGCAGGGCAATGTAACTAGAATAGCTACACTTTGAAAAAGAAGAAAGTGGGAGGAATCAGTCTAACTGATGCCAAGACTTATATACCTAAAGGAATCAAGATTGTGTTACTGGGAGAATAGACATGTAGAACAATGGATTAGAATACAGAAACCAGAAATCAATTCACATAAATAAATCAAACTGACTTTTTACAAGGTGGCTAAAGCAATGTAGTGGAGGAATAGTAGTAGCCTTCTCAACAAATACTGCTGGAGCAGTTAGACACACGGAGGTCAACCTAAGACTTTTACCCTTAGACAAAAATCATCTCAAAGTGGATCATGGATTTAAACATAAAATTTAGGGACGCCTGGGTGGCTCAGTTGGTTGGGCCACTGCCTTCGGCTCAGGTCATGATCCCGGAGACCCGGGATCGAGTCCCACATGGGGCTCCCTGCTCGGCGGGAAGCCTGCTTCTCCCTCTCTCACTCCCCCTGCTTGTGTTCCCTCTCTCGCTGTGTTTCTCTCTGTCAAATAAATAAAATCTTTAAAAAAAAAAGAAAAAAAAAACATAAAATTTAAAGCTATAAAACTTTTAGAAATAAACAGAAAAAAATCTTTGGAATCTAGGACTAAGCAAAGAGTTCTCAGACTTGAAACCAAAAGAATAATTCATAAAAGGAAAATTGATAAATTACACTTCACTGTAATTATTTTTGCTCTGCAAAAGACCCTGTTAATAGGGCAAAAAGACAAGCTACAGAGTGGGAGAAAATATCTGCAAACTATGTATCAAATAAACCATAAAGACATGAAAGGCAGCCCAAGTAGAAAACGGTACTGTGATGATCCAACGCATGAATGCACTTCGAAATACTAAGGAAGGGTCGGTCACCTGAGTGGCTCAGTGGGTTAAGTATCTGCCTTGGGCTCAGGTCATGATCCCACAGTCATAAGATCAAGTCCCACATCTGGTTCCTTGCTCAGCAGGGTGCCTGCTTCCACCCCTCCCTCTGCCTGCCGCTCCCCCTGCTTGTGTACTCCCCAATCTCCTCTGTCTGACAAATAAATAAATCTTAAAAAAAAATTAAAAAAACAATACAAAGGAAGGCTTCCAAATGCTGGAGATTTGCTGGGTATTCATTGTTGCTATTTTTTTTTTTAAAGATTTTATTTATTTGACAGAGAGAGAAACACAGCCAGAGAGGGAACACAAGCAGGGGGAGTGTGAGAGGGAGAAGAAAGCTTCCCACTGAGCAGGGAGCCCGATGTGGGACTCGATCCCCGGGACTCGATCCCCGGTCTCCGGGATCATGACCTGAGCTGAAGGCAGTCGCTCAACCAACTGAGCCACCCAGGAGGCCCTCATTGTTGCTATTTTTATGTGTATGTGGGAATGCAAAGTCTTTTAGTCCCCTTACTTGTTAGGGGAAGCAGGAAGGGACCAGACATTCCCAATTACCACCCCTTAACAAAGTGTTGGACACGTGACCTACTCCCAGGGCACAGGATACGCCAGCAGCGTGGCACTTCGTCAATCTGGAGACAGTGACCCAAGGAATGGGACAGTCACAGATTTTCCAGTGGCCGTGGAAACTCTTCCCCTGGAGTGACGCTGATTTGTTCTCTGCGGCCAGCCTCCATCGGGTCTTGCCACCTAATTCATAGGTGGATTTAAGTTTAAATTATATTAGGGACGCCTGGGTGGCTCAGTCCTTGGGTCTGCCTTCGGCTCAGGTCATGATCCCGGTGACCCAGGATCGAGTCCCACATCAGGCTCCCTGCTCGGTAGGGGAGGCCTGCTTCTCCCTCTCTCACTCCCCCTGCTTGTGTTCCCTCTCTGGCTGTGTTTCTCTCTGTCAAATAAATAAAATCTAGAAAGAAAGAAAGAAAGAAAGAGAGAGAGAGAGAGAGAGAGAGAGAGAGAGAGAGAGAGAGAGAGAGAGAAAGAAAGAAAGAAAGAAAGAAAGAAAGAAAGAAAGAAAGAAAGAAACTGACATGGTAAAACTGATTCCATTAAGACAATCAAAACAGCCAGAGTCAAAATGACCCACTCCAATCCATGGAAGCATCATAAGACACTCCCCAGAAAATAAGGTCTAAAAAAATGAAACTGATTCCCAGCTTATGAATGGGATAAACAGGGTTAACTGACACTTTTCTAATACACATACCTTGGAAGCAATAGGATCCGTCTAATGCTATTGCTTACCTCAAGACCCAAAAACTGCCTGGATCTTCTTTCTAGTGACCATATAATAAAAACCTCTCAAAAGATCATTCTGGAATGTTCTTACCAATCTGTACCTAATTTGACATAAACTGAATTCTATACTTAACCTTCAAATTTTGGTCAAGAAACATCTGAATAGTTCTAACCATTCTGATATCTGAAGAGTACCATAAAGCAGAGGTTCTTAAACTTAAGTTCCCAAACAAAGCATCAGCTTCTACCTGTGAACCCCATAGAAATTCAAGTTCTCAGGTCTGGAATCAGAAAATCCTGTGGGGGCGCCTGGGTGGCTCAGTCAGTTAATCAGCTGCCTTCCGCTCAGGTCATGATCCCGGGGTCCTGAGATCAAGTCCTGCATGGGCTCCTTGCTCAGCGGGGCGCCTGCTTCTCCCTAAGCCCGCTTTGCCTGCCATTGCCCCTGACTGTGCCCTCTCTGACAAATACATTTAGAAAAAAAAATCGTGCAGGTGTGACCAAGTGTGAGAACCGCTGCTCCAAAGCTTACATACTGCAAAAATCAAAATATACTTTTGAGAGTTAAGGAAACTGTGGACAGTTCTACTGCGTTCTATGTCCTCAAAGATGGTGCTCTTTTTCTTTTTCTTTTTCAAGATTTTTTATTTATTTGACAGTCAGAGACAGTGAGATGGGAACACCAGCAGGGGGAGTGGGACAGGGAGAAGCAGGCTTCCGCCTGAGCAGGGAGCCCGATGCGGGGCTCGACCCCAGGACCCCAGGATCACGAGCTGAAGACAGATGCTAAACGACTGAGGCAACCAGGCGCCCCAAGCTGGCTCTCTTCATCCTTCACCATTCATTCTCTTCTTCCTGGCATTCTAAGTGCTTCCCTGGTAAATCGTTCTCTAACCAGAGGAGGTCTCTGCTATCTGGCCTCCCAGAGTCCTCTGAGAGCAGGGGTGTGGAGCTGCACTGGTCTCCATAGGAAAGCACCGACAGCGATTATCAGTGGGATGAGTCATGTTCAGAGCTATCAGTAACATCGATCATGAGCTCAAGAAAGCGGATATGGGAGGTAGCAACGGTCAGGTGTTTGATTCTCCCTACTATCTCTCCTGATAGGCACATGAAGGCCGTGACTTAGTCTTCAAAGGGTACTTTCAAAGTTCTGACCCTTGGAAGATATTAGTGATCTAGCTAAACTTTCCTCTTTGGTGTTTGCTCAGGGCAACACATTCTCCACCCCAATGATGCACATTAGAGTCACCTGGGCTAAGTGCTAGACACCATGGCTCCTGAATGCCACCCCCCACCCTGCCCCAGGATATTCTGAGACAACTAGTTTGTCGGATGGAGAGAACATCAGAATTCTTCAGAGCTTCCCCAGCTAATTCTAATGAGCAGCCAGGACTGGGAATGTCTGCAACCCCAGTGTTTTTCACAGTATGGTGGCCAAGCCAGCATTTAACATCATCCAGAAATTTATTAGAAATGCAAATTCTCGGGGCGCCTGGGTGGCTCAGTTGGTTGAGCGACTGCCTTCGGCTCAGGTCATGATCCCGGAGACCCAGGATCGAGTCCCGGGATCGAGTCCCGCATTGGGCTCCCTGCTTGGCGGGAAGCCTGCTTCTCCCCCTCTCACTCCCCCTGCTTGTGTTCCCTCCCTGGCTGTGTTTCTCTCTGTCGAATAAATAAATAAAATCTTTAAAAAAAAAAAAAAAGAAATGCAAATTCTCAGGCTCCAATCCAGCCTTACTGAACCAGGAATCATGACAAGTTAACATGCCCCCCAGGTGATTCTCCCCAACAGTAAAGTCTGAGATCCGTAGATTACATCCTGTTCACACCTTTGTTTAAGAACCTCCCAGGTGAGACTCTGGGAAAGCAACGGACAGTTCTACATTCATGACCTTGCTTTTCTGTTTCTAGGACAAGAACAACTTCCTTACTCTTATTATAAGCCAAGGGAGCTAATAATAATCCCGGTTCGTCTTTCACACTAGATATCCATGGAAGGCGTTAATTACTGTTCCTGTCTGCCTCAAACATTCCATCATAACTCTAACCAGCAATTCCTGGAGTGTATTTGTGAGCCACGAAATGACTCCGAGAGCCTCACAGCGTTATCGGGGAGCAAGTCAAAGCCGTGCTGGGCACAGTAGAGAAGGGAAAGGTAATGAAATATGATGTGGTTATTTTCTTCACCAAGCTGAAATGTTCTCCAGGTTTGTAGATGGAGCAAATAAATACAAGAAATGGAGACAAGATTTTTAACATTTTTGTTTCAAGTCTTGAACACCTTTGAAATCTAATGGTCCCGGAAATAGAGCAGGTAAAGCTCAGCCACATGAATGGAAGATTTCATGCCACAGTTGATCATAATAAAATCCTTTATCAACCATAATTATCGATCATTCCTCAATTAAATCTCAACCAGATCAATATCACAGCATTTGCTTCTTGCTGGGAGGAAAAAGCCTACATCAGGACTAAGGAGGAAGCCCTTTGGAGGTCTCACATATTCCGGGTGCTAAGTCTTCCTTTCAGCAGCTGAATGTTCAATTCCCTTTCAGAAAAAAAAAAAAAATCCACTGAAGGGAAAGGTCCTGTGGCAGTTGTCTATCTGGGCAGGAACATTACAGAAAGACCAAAAGCCTTCTGTGCGCATAATGTAGACCTCCACTGCATCAGAAGATAGGCCCACAGAGCACTCAGGCCTAGGCCTCAAAACCGTTCTCCTACAGTCATCTTAGAACCAGACTTGTGTCACGAGTCCACTTGATGTTCAATTTCATTCTATTCTGCACATCTTGGCTCTTATGAGTTGCAACGACCACATCTTGTTGCAAGACCTTCTCATGTTACGCCTGAGTGCTCTGCTGCTACAGGACTGAGGCAGTGTAGGTCTGGCTCCAAGCCCCGCACAGGGCTCAGAGCCAGCTTCATCGCGCTACCCGCTGACGGGATGTTATAAGATCAGGAGGCTGAGGGTAGAGATGAATCTGCAGGCATCTTCTGTCGTGTCTGTTTCATGGTATGCGTGTTCCCCACAGTAAGATTGACTTCTTTTTAGATTATATACTAACATTTATCATGGTTAAAAAAGTTTTTAGGGGCGCCTGGGTGGCTCAGTTGGTTAAGCAACTGCCTTCGGCTCAGGTCATGATCCTGGAGACCCGGGATCGAGTCCCATATCGGGCTTCCTGCTCGGCGGGAAGCCTGCTTCTCCCTCTCTCACTCCCCCTGCTTGTGTTCCCTCTCTGGCTGTGTTTCTCTGTTAAATAAATAAAATCTTTAAAAAAATAAAAAAGTTTTCAGTAATCTAGAAAAGCGTAAGAACAGGGAAGGGGAAAACAAAATAAAAAAATAAAAAAGCACAAGGACAAAAAATACTGAAGTTCTACCACCTTGCGGTAGCTAACTGTCCTTTTCATATACGTCTTCCCACCTATACCTCTGCATTAATGTAGAAATCAGTACGGCCATGCCTGAGAACATTGAAGAGTTACCGTACATCCAGCAATGTCACATCTGAGGATATCCCCAAAAGAATTAAAACCAAGGACTCAGGTATTTCTATTCCAATATTCACAGTAACATTATTCACAACAGCTAAAAGGCAGAAACAACCCAAATATCCATCGATGGGCAGAGAGAAGCAAAATGTGGTCCACACATAC
>PITA01014676.1:0-52771 GCA_004023965.1 Spilogale gracilis
AGAAGAAGAAGAAGAAGAAGAAGAAGAAGAAGAAGAAGAAGAAGAAGAAGAAGAAGAAGGAGAAGAAGAAAAGTGTGCTCTTAATCCCCTTTATCTATTTTTTGAATCACAGGAAAGATAACAATGATGTTGGGGGTTGGGGGGATAGGACCCATCTAATAATGGGATATTCTGATTCTCTCTTGGAATGCCTTGGTAACTGCTATCCTACTGGCCACACTAGTAGCTTGAGAGGCCCAGGAAGGGCTGCTGCTTGACAGGGCCATCCCCTTTCTGGAAGTATGACTTATTTTTCATGTGAGTGGCACAGATTGAAGTGAGTGGGCCTGGCACCCTTCCCACACTGGTGGATACCCAGGTCAGGCACAAGCCATGCTTGCCTTACAGGCTACTGATGTTGAATGTGGGCCGGAAGGAAGGGCTCTTTCCTGCATATTGGTCAGGGAAATCCTCCCACATATTCTCCAGACAGTTTTTTTCTTAGCTGGTATTGCCCCCTTCCTCAACCCAGAATTCCCATGTAATTTCTATACATATGTCTCTATTTGTCAAGCATGTAGAAGATATCCACTTAGATTTTTCCATATTTTTTCACTAATATCAAAAATACTTCCTTCTAGGGCGCCTGGATGGCTCAGTGGGTTAAAGCCTCTGCCTTCGGCTCAGGTCATGATCCCAGGGTCCTGGGATCGAGGCCCGCAATGGGCTCTCTGCTCAGCAGGGAGCCTGCTCCCTCCTCTCTCTCTCTGTCTGCCTCTCTGCCTATTTGTAATCTCTCTCGCTCTGTCAAGTAAATAAATAAAATCTTTAAAAAAAAATACTTCCTTCTATACACCTCCTGGAGTACATGTTTTCGCATTCTTATTTCCTCTGATACATTTTTTACAATAAAATATTGAGTTAAAGAGTATTCATACTTTACAATTTAAGACATATTACCCAGTTGCCCTCCAAAAAGGCTGAACCAATTTATGCTCCTAAAGTTTTATTTTTGAAGACATATCTCAAGAATTTTTTATTTCCAATTCCTACCACCCCATGCCTCACTTTTCATGGAGATTGAAGTACAGTCCCTTCCTCACAAGGGAAACTTAGTGAAGGAGGATCTGTCCTGGAGAGTAGCAGAGTGGGTGAGACTAAGGGTTCTCACCTCCCAGGCACATCCTGGGGTAATAGAACCATATCTCAGGGGCTCTCCCCAGGGGTGGAAGTTTCCCGAGTCACTGTTACTCCAAGTGCCCACAGGAGAGGGGAGGCATTCCCACTGACGTGAGGCAGCCTTTGAGCAATCCCCTTAAACATTCCAGACTCCTCCAAGGAGCTGCCTAGGGAGCAGTCATGCTAGGTCTTTCTGCCAACTGTTCTCTCTGTGTCCTTCCCCACCTCCCCATGCCACCAGCTCTGTGGTTGAAATTGGGCTCATCCTTAATCAAAGGCAGACTCAAGCAACAAGAGAGTATTGCTCTCCTGTGTCAAAATGGCCAAGATTTAAGAAAGAAAATAGTGTTGGCAAGTGTGCGGTGAGACAGGAGAGCTGCTCTGGTGCTAGAGGAAATGTGATGGGTCAATGGGTATCCAAAGCCATGGCTACGTTTACAGTCTTTCCCCAGGAATTACATCCTCAGAATCTGCCCTCAGAGAAGACACAGATGTCATCAGAGGTTTACATACAAAGATGCTCACCCTAGCATTACTCATGGTGGCAACAAATTTGCAAACTAGTAAGATAACCAATGATAGTAAAGTGGTTACACAAATCTGTAGAACAGAAAACTGAAGAGCCATTCAAAATTATGTTTTGAAGAATATTTAATGATATGGGAAAGAACTCTTGACATATGAAAGGAAAAGAAGAGAGTGCTGCCAAATTGCCTCTATACGATGATTTCAATGTCGTTAAACTTAGGTAAGAAGCCAGGAAGGTTACTCACTAAAATGTTCACAGTGGTTTCTTTAGATTAAGTGTGGCTATAATTATCTTCCTTACCTTTTTATGTATTTGCCAAATTTTCTTTTAGGAGCATACATTATTTTTAAATTAGAAAAAATATTTAAAAAAAAAGTCCTATCATTGTCCAAGACTCAACTTAAATTATACTTTTTTCTGGTAACACTCCCAATGGATGTGACAAGCATTTCAAAGATGTGGCTATTAATATGACAAGTTCCTGTAACTGTCAGATCTGGTCACTGAACCTTAGCCCTTACACTTCTTTTGCAGACTCATCTCAGTCTGTCTTGCTTTAGAGTTACTTAATAAAGTGCTCACCTGCTGCCCTCTCACCAGCTTGTCTTCCAGATGGGGAGCAGAGGGACAGGGACAAAGTCTCTTTTTAGGTCCTGTTTGTCTAGGGCCAGGCACAGTGAATATTATTGTATTTGTTGAATGTGATCACACCAGAGTATCCATAAAATAAGAAATTCTAATTGGATTCAGAAGATCAAGGCCACAGGAGCTCATACTCCAAGATAAAAAGATTCTGAGATTAGGGTCAGAACCTCTGCCTTCCACCATGGCCTACAAAAGAGGGCTCAGCCAGCCTCAGGGCGTCTGCACCAACAACAGGCTAGCCCTTGTTCACCACTCCTTGTACACACTTGCCGTCTTCCTCCGTCTCTGGGCCATACCAACGTCCAACTTCTGGGCCTTCACACCTACTCCCTTTGCATGAAAGGTCTGTCTGCTTCTGACCAGGCACCTCCTTTTTATCTGGCAAGCTTCAACTCTATAATAGGCTGGTTTGGTCCCTCCTAATAGCACTTTCTTCTTTTCCTTCTCGCCCTTTTCCACAGTTATCATTATGTATTTGTGTGAACATTTGCTTTATGTTTATCTTTCCTACTTCACTAGAATCTCCAGAAAGCCAGGTCTGTCTTGATTATGACTAGTCCCAGCATCTGGCACAGAGCTTGGCACAATCATGAGCTGAATGAATGAAAGGAAAGAAATGGCAGGGGATGGGCCTGGCACTTAGTAGGCATATTTCCCACTTCTCTCCTTTCCCAGATCCCAGAGCTGATCCAGCTCCTGTGGCATCAGCCTTAGAGCCAGCTACGGTGCAGAGAGGCTAAGAGGCACACAGGGTACACAGTTTGTTGGTGGGGGCGGGAGCTCCAGGGCCCAGGCTCCTGATCCTTGACACAGTGCTCACATGTGATGTTGGAAGCAGCCCCAACCCCAGGCTGGGATCTACTTTTCTAACACCCAAATCCCTTTCAGTAACAAGTCTTGATATGGCAGGAGGGAGCAAATAAAATCATTCATACCACCATTTATCACCACTGCAGGGAACCCAGAGGGTAGTGGTTTTGGATCTTGCTCAACAACAGTAATCCCTCGCATCTTTACACTGCATTATCATTGCCAAAGCACATTCTCTTTTGTTCTCTTTTTCCAGTCTCACATAAATCCTGTGAAGACAGGAAAGCCACTTATCAATCCATTTAACGCATAAGAAACAAGAGGCCCAGAGAGGTATGTCAATTTGCCTAAGGCCACACAGCTGGTGAATGGAAGAGCCAAGCCTGGAAGCTAGGCCCCTTGAATCCTAGTTTGAGCTCTTTCAGTATTTCCAACATCCAATCATGACATGAAAATCTTTGTTTGCTTCATATAGCTCTTTTTTCTTTTCTTTTCTTTTCTTTTCTTTTCTTTTCTTTTCTTTTCTTTTCCTTTCCTTTCCTTTCCTCCCTCCATCCCTCCCTTCTTTCTCTCCCTTTCTTTCTTTCTTTCTTTCTTTCTTTCTTTCTTTCTTTCTTTCTTTCTTTCTTTCTTTCTTTTTCTTTCCAAGATTTTGTTTACTCATTTGACTGAGAGAGACACAGTGAGAGAGGGAACACAAGCAGGGGGAATGAGAGAGGGAGGAGCAGGCTTCCCGCTGAGCAGGGAGCCTAAGGCGGGCTCTATCCTAGGACCCTGGGATCATGATTTGAGCCGAACAAATGACCTACACAGGTGCCCCCTTATAGCACTTACTAAATCAATGGCATCAGGGGGGTGGGGGGATGGGGTAGCCAGGTGATGGGTATTAAGGAGGGCACATGTTATAATGAGCACTGGGTGTCATATGCAGCTAGCTAATGAATCATTGAACACTACATCAAAAACTAATGATGTACTGTATGGTGACTAACTTACAATAAAAAAAAGAAATGTATTAGTGTCAAATACATAAATAATGGCATCTCAGCATTATTGGCTGAGGGAGGAGCTGATGGGGTGATGGGTGTGGCTCCTATAACTGGTTGTGGCCAGGCCCCAGTTTCCATCACCTCAATCAGTGGTCTGGTTCTCTGGCTCAGCATTCCTTTCCTAGTCCCTCTGTTCTCATGAAGAGCAAACACAAATCCTGTATTCTTGTCTCTGTGCACAGCCCCAGCAAAGCAGGCAAGATAGGGATGGGGAAGTCCAGGGAGAATTTCTGATGGAATCAAGACCAGGGAGTTCGTGTATCAGAGAGCAAAGTGCAAACACTTTCCAGTTGAGAAGAATTGGGGCTGTGAAACAAAGAGAGAAAAGGGGGTGGGGATTGGGATTCAGAACTTGAAGAGTGTGATATAAATAGAGTTTACTAAGAAGAAAGAATGGGGGCACCTGGCTCAGTGTGTTAAATGGCTGACTCTTGATTTCAATTCAGGTTATGATCTCAGGGTCATGGAGCCAGCCCTGTGACAGGCTCCATGCTCAGTGTGGAGTCAGCTTGAGATTCTCTTCCTCTCCCTTTCCCTCTGTCCTCTACCTAATCTGTATGCACTCACATACTTCCTCTCCCACACACAAACTTTTTTTTATTTTTTAAAAAAAATTTTTTTTAAAAGAGTAAAGAATGATATGTTCGGAAAAGCCCAGTGCAAACATTAACTTCTGGCTTCCATTTAGGTTTTTACGCTGTAAGTTAGAGGAGTCACTATAGCTCTCTGGGCTTTAATTTTCTCATTTGTAATATTGGAGAGGGGTGGTGAGGGAGGGTCAAGATGTCAAGCTTCCAGTCTTCCCAATTTGTTCTGACTCACCCTCAAACTCTCACTATGACAGTTCCCACAAATACCTTACATGAATGAACAATCGCTTAGCAAATATCTAAAGAAAGTAAATTCTCACTACCTGAGACACCTTAGAACACGATGCTTCAAAATAGAGGCTCAGAAGCCAGATAGACTCCCTGGGTTCAAATCTAAGTTTTGTCAAATCTATATGACCTTGGATAAGTTACTAAACCCCTCTGTATATCAGTTTTCCCATATTTAAAGCAAAAATAGTATTTGTACCATTGCACAGGGTTGTTATGTAAATCAAAGGAGTTAATACAAGTAAAGCACTTAGACGAGGGCCTGAAATACAGAAAATAGTCATTAAGTGTGATTCTTATCATTACCCAGCAAATCTGGCACTCTTGATTCCACTTAAGTAAAATTTACTGATAACTCAAATTTCCCTAGGCCAAAATGCTAAAAACTATAATTATTTTGGATATAAATTAAAAACTACAATAATTGTGAATGTAAATCTTTCTAAAATACATTTTTTTAAGGTTTTATCTATTTATTTGACAGAGAGAAACACAGCCAGAAAGGGAACACAAGCAGGGGGAGTGAGAGAGGGAGAAGCAGGCTTCCCGCAGAGCAGGGAGCCCAATGTGGAGCTCAATCCCGGAACTCTGGAATTATGACCTGAGCTGAAGGCTGATGCTCAACGACTGACCCACCCAGGTGCCCCTAAAATACAGTTTAAAATATCTTGCTTTCTTAAACAGTATCTGTATGTCTTATCTCCTCTTCTTGACTCGGGCTCAGCAAGAATAGATCATTTGTAGACTAGATCACTTCTAAAGACCTTTCTAGACTAAGTTCTAAGATCTCACATGTAAAATGTCTGAAGAAAGCTCACCTCCATCCTGGGATGGCTTGTGACATGCCCCATACCACCGCCACCTCCTAGGGTTAGATGGTACTCGGCATTTCCCCATGGAGGGCCATATTCCTAGGAGCCCAGTGCTTATGCCTGTCTCCTTCCAGCAGTGGCACTACCAGACTCTCTAGGGTCTTCTTTGGCCCAGATCCAGAGTTGATAGTAAAGTTATGCTCCCAGGCTCCTGTGCTCTCCCAACATTTTGAAACCCAAGCCCGTTTGACAAGAAATTTGGCCTCAGTCTGCCCACTGCCCCACTGTGCGCCAGCCTTATCCTGCAGGTTGGAGCTTGCTTCCCTTCTGCCTAGTGCTTATGTCACACCAGACAGGGACCATGATGCCTCCTGGCTTCCCCTGTGGCCTCAGAGAAAGTCTCTGGCAAACCCACACCAGCATCCTCAGTCCCTTTGAGGAGAGGCCCTGACTAATGATGGGGGAACCAGTGATGTCTGGTTCCTGTCACTGGCTGAAAACCTTTTAACACCCAAAAGGGAGAATGTCTAATTTTTCTTAAATTGGGAAAACTCTGCCTCTTGAAACTTTAACTTGAGGCAAGGTTGGACTTGAACTCTTGAAACTTGATGGATGAAGAAAATGAAGGAGGTGTCCCTGCTTAGGCCTTAGGATCAGGCAGATAAATGTGGTCCAGATGTTTGGTCAAGTTTCCTAACCTCTTTTGCATGATTGGTTCTTATTTTGCTTTTTATAAACGTTCAGCACAGTATCTGGTATAGAGCAGGTGGATAAATATTAGTGGATTCTTGCTCCTCCCTGAGCCTTCCCCACTGTATATGCCCCAACACCACACACACACACACACACACACACACACACACACACACACACACACAAACGCAGAGGCATACATGAATGATTGTGCCTTTCCCAACCAGGGTCCTGGAAGCCTAAATAAAGGAGTCAGGAAGCGTATAAAGAGACAAATTCATTCCCCACCACTGCCCCCATTCCAAGTGGGACTCCCAACCCCCCACCACACTACCAAGAAGATCCAAGAGCCCACTTCTTCCTCTGCCCCAGAGAAAGCAATTATTCTGAACAATTATTACAGAGCACTTCCTCTGTCCCAAGTTTTGTTATAAACACCTGTTATGCATTATCCCACCAGGACAGAAGCCAGATCAGTCCCTCCTCAGGGATCTAGGTCAGGTGGAGCTATAGAGACTAAACTGGGTCTCCACAGCCCCAAAGCCCCATTCCTTTAGACAGGACCGGCCCCAGACATCCCCAGGCATCTCTTGCTGAGAGGGTGCCTTTACATTCACTACTCTCCGACACTCCCCTTTTCTTTAATCTTCAGATTATCATTTAGATTTTTTTTCCTGAACTGATAGTGGTGTGTGTTTTTTTTATTATATGACATTTACCAAAGTCATTCTTTTGTTGCCTTTTTGCTGGTTTATCAACTTTGCTTTTCAGTTTAGTTTTACTGATTTTGACAAATTGGAACCACAATAATAGCTTTCTAGTTCTTTCATAAATATAGAGACCCTCAACTAGGAAACTTGAAAGGAAAGGAAATTACCCATTTAAATAGACCAGTTGTTTCACCCATTGGCTCCCTTTCCCCTTCCTTTTTGTCTCTCTAAACATATTAACATAATTTCATGAGACATCTCTAAGCAGCGTTTCCATTGTAATTAACTGCTTTTCACTCAAAGTGACACATCTAAGAAGTGAACTAGAACAAAGAAAGATATATTTAAGAAATTGAGAGCTCAGTTAACTTTGCTACTGATTGCTGCGGAAATGAATAGCTCTTCCTCAGAAAAAAGGGACTCTCAAGGATTAAGGTTTACCTCACAGAAGGGGAGTAGTACCAGAACACAGAACACAATGCTATCAGTGGTTGCCTCGGGCTGATGGAATGAGGGATAAATACTTCCTTACTTCTGATGCTCTTCTGAGCTTTATAAAAAAAATTTTTTTTAATCAGGATTCAGGGGCGCCTGGGTGGCTCAGTTGGTTAAGCCACTGCCTTCGGCTCAGGTCATGATCCTGGAGACCCAGGATCGAGTCCCACATGGGGCTCCCAGCTACGCAGGGGGTCTGCTTCTCCCTCTGACCTTCTCCCCTCTCATGTTCTCTCTCACTCACTCTCTCTCTCTCAAATAAATAAATAAAATCTTAAAAACAAAAAAAGCAGGATTCATTTTAATAACAAAAAAAAAGGAAAAACACCCTCAAGGTGATGACTGCTGAGGTGCTGACATATACCTGACAAGTCACTTCTCAGCTCTCACCTGTGTTTTCCTGGAAAAATGTCAAGACGGAGCAGGGAGAGGGGCATGTCATCTAGAAGGCCTTGTCCCCAGTGAGCAGATGCAAACTTGGAGGTTGCACAACTTGACCAGAGTCACAAAGTCACTGGCAAAATTAGAAGAGTTCACGGGCTCTAGGTTATCAGGTTATCTGCCCACAGCCGAGTCCTGTACTTTCCCCATTGCTGGATTCCAGTGAATGCTTAGCGATTACGTTAAACCATTCCAGAACCACAGCTTCCTCAGAAGCAACAGGTTTGAGGCAACCTCACATGCATTAGAATGGCTATAATAAAAAAATAAATAAATAACAGAAAATAATGTGTACTGATGAGAATGTGGAGAAACTTGCTGGGATTGCAAAACGGTGCCATTGCTGTGGAAAACAGTACAGAGCCCTCAAAAAATTGAAGACAGAAATACCATGGGATCCAGCGATCCAACTTCTAGGTGTATGTCCCAAAGAATTAAAAGCAGGGACTTGAAGGAATATCTGAACACTCATTAGGCAAAAAGCCAAGATACGAAGTAACCTAAATGTCCATTGACAACAATGGATACACAAAACATGGAATATTCTTCAGTTTTAAATAGTAAGAAAATTTTGGGGTGCCTGGGTGGCTCAGTTGGTTAAGCGACTGCCTTCAGCTCAGGTCGTGATCCCAGAGACCCGGGACTGAGCCCCGCATGGGGCTCCCTGCTCAGCAGGAAGCCTGCTTCTCCCTCTCTCACTCCCCCTGCTTGTGTTCCCTCTCTGGCTGTGTTTCTCTCTGTCAAATAAATAAAATATTTAAAAAAAAAAAAAAGTAAGAAAATTTTGCCATGTGAAAATTTTGCTAAGTGAAATAAGCCACTCACAAATATTGTAAGGTTCCACTTACATGAGGTACCCAGAGAAGCAAAATTCATAGAGAAATAGAAGGGTGGTGACCAGAGACTGGGGGAGAGGGAAAGGGAGACACAGAGTTTCGGTTTTACAAGGTGAAAAAGTTCTGGAGATCTGTTTCATGACACTATGAATATACTCAACACTAGTGAACTATACACTTAGAAATGGTTATGATGGTAAATTTTATGTTTTCTATCACAATTAAAATTTTTAAAGAAATTTAATTAAAAAAAGGATTTTTAAAAATCACAATTAAAAAAAAGGACTAGGTTGATGGTCTGAGCAGGCCACCGTCTACTGTTTCGGTAGACTTGAAAAGGAAGTATTATGTTACTATGATAATCTTGGCAGTGCTCTGACTTGGGTCCATAATCACCCTCCCATGGAGCACATTGGTTCTTTTGTGCAACACACATGTCACACCCATGGCAGGAGCCAGGCAGAAGTGCACTATAGAAGAATGGGAGCCCAGGAACAAAGAGGATGCTGGCAGCAAGCCTACCCACTCCTAGCTGAGAGCCCTGGGGAAAAGAGCCCTGGCGTTAGAGTCCCACTAGTCTGAGCCTCTTATTAAGAGAGCAGAGAGTGGGTTCTGTCCCTGGAAGAGGAGGGCTGTGGGAACAGGAAGCTAGGAAAAGAGTTATAGTGAAGCCCCCGCAGAGATGTAGAGGGTGTGTAACTTAAGGATTGATTTCCAAAGCAGAAACCAGGAGAGATCAGTCTCTTCCACTGCTGAGCTAGCTATCTTTTGCTTTTTGTTTTTCGTTTTTTAAGATTTTATTTATTTATCTGACAGAGAGAAACACAGCAAGAAAGGGAACACAAGCAGAGTGAGTGAGAGAAGGAGAAGCAGGCTTCCCGCTGAGCAGGGAGCCCGATGTAGGGCCTGATACCAGAACTCTGGAATTATGACCTGAGCCCAAGGCAGCCGCTTAAGGACTGAGCCACCCAGGCAACCCTGCCTTTTGTTTTTAAGTCACTGATGTGCCCAGGTGCATCCCTCAGCTTATCTCCTTAATATCTCCCTGACTCCTCCAGCCTCTGCTCTCCTAACATCTACCTTGGGTCCCCCTTCTTATGTCTTCCTATCATAATACCTGTTTGCTACCTCTGCTCATGCATTCCTCCATTTGTTCTTCTACTCTTTCTTCTGCTCATCTATTCATTCACTGTATTACAGGGGCACCTAGGTGGCTCAGTCATTCAATGTATTACAGAGGTGAAGAGCCATACTGCCTGGGTTCAAATCCTAGTTTTGCCCCTTATCACTGTGTGATCATAGGCAAGTTACTTAGACTCTGTGCATCCATTTCTCCATCTCTGAAATGGAAATAAACACTGTGCCTACTTCAGATGGTTATTCAAGATTAAACCCATGAAAAGTGCTGAGAAACATGCCTGGCATATAGTCAGGACTCAGAGCATATTACCAATGATCATTCATTCGTTCATTCATTCAGCAAATATTCAGAGTACAGAATATACATGAGTGCAGGCTATTCTGTGGGCCATGGGAAAAAGAATCCAGATACTGCCCTTGAGTTGCTCCCAGTCTGGAGGCGGGAAACAGGCTTATAAGCAAATAAATATAAACCAAAATGGTAAACAAAATGTAATGGGACAAGGGGACAGAAAGGGAGGAGGAACTGATTTAGGGGGAAAGTCTTCCAAAAATGTGGCATTTGAACCGGACCTGTAAGATAGCATAGGATTCAAAAGCTTAGACTGGAGGGAGTCGCTTTCTGGTGGAGCTTGAACTTAGAAATCTGTAAGTACTTGGGAAATGAAGAGAAGGCTGGTGTCTCTGGGGTAGGGTTGCCAGAGAAAATATAGGACGCCCAGCTAAATCTGAATTTCAAATAAACAACATATCTAAATTTTTCATATAAGTAGGTCCTGAATACACTAAAATTTATTTGCTATCTGAAAATCAAATATTAACTGGGGTCCTATAGTTTTATTTGCTGAATCTGGCATCCCTACCCTGGGGTGGGAATAAACCTTTTCTGAAGCTTTTGCCCTGGTCCTGAGCTCTGTGTCGCCTCCCACCCTCTCTTATCACTCATGTATGGTCTGCCACCTTCATTACTCATTTGGTATTGTTGTCTCCGGGCTTTAGATGGACCCCGATGAACTGTCAGCAAGTCATTTGGTGCCATTTTGTTATTAACAATCCACCTCCCCATTCCCTAGACAGAGATAAATGGAAAAATCCCACATTTGTTCATTCTGTTGAAGGTCACTGTGTCTGCCGTTTTTATGTTCTCTTCATTTTTCTGAGATCACATTTTTTTTTTCTTTTGAGATTCATTAACATCATGATGGAAAGGAATTCATTCTCTTCATAGTTGTTATAAAGATAGACAGAGAAAGAAATAAGAAAATGCTGGGTGCCTGGGTGGCTCAGACGGTTAAGCCTCCGCCTTCGGCTCAGGTCATGATCTCAGGGTCCTGGGATTAAGGCCCGCATAAGGCTCTCTGCTCAGCAAGCAGCCTGCTTCCTCCTCTCTCTCTGCCTACTTGTGATCTCTCTCTCTGTCAAATAAATAAATAAAATCTTTAAAAAAAAAAAGAAAGAAAGAAAGAAAGAAGAAAATGCCAGCATAATGAAGTATCTGAAGACTGTGGCACTAGATACGAAATGCACCTGGGGGACCTAGGTCTTCGTGGTGGACTCAGAGTATTACAGGCTGTGCCCAATTGGCGCCAACTCTTTGGGAGTCTCCCTTTGTAGCTTCTGCCCAAGTGGGGGCTTGAAAGCTTCAGGTGAGCAGCAGTGAGTGAAGCGGAAGTTCCCCTGCAGAAGAGGAACCTGATGTTCTGCATCCAGGTTACAGGCTGGGGGAAATAAAAGGCGGCCCTCAGGCCCCTCCCCTCATCCATAAAACATGCTGCACAAAGTCATTTCACGCCCCAGCATCTGCCTGCTCTTCCAGAAAGGTACACCTATTCATCTCTCTCAAAAATGTTTATAGAGAGAAATTATCAGCAAGAGAAAACAAATTCTCTGGTGAGATACTGTCCTTTGTGAGTTATCTATTTCTGTGGGAACAGTGACAATGGGGATGGTGTCTAACTTGAATGTGGTGTGCCTGAGAGGGCTGGGAGGAGCGTGTACTTACAAAATGTCCTGAGCATGGGGATTCGGCCACCTCAGTGCCTGCCTGTATGACCTGGCTTCCAGATATGGCTACAGCGAAGTTTCAGAGATTAAAGGGAAGTAGGAGGGGGCGTCTTTTTCTTATTGATGCACTCCAAGCTTGCTCGGGCTCCCAGACCAGGAGACATTAAACAAAATATAGTAACTGAAAGAAACACCCCCCCCCCAACTCTGTCTCAGCTGCCTAAGACAGGAGGATTTTAATTCATCAGGTACCACACACACAGCACTGAGGATATACAAGCCTTTCAGAGCCTAAACAATTACTCGCACCCCCTATACTATTCTTGTTGACTCCAGGATACAAAAGGAAAATGCCAAAATCAAAATTTAACTAAATGCCTACAAGATATTATATCAACTCCCTAAATTCTTCAGTTAGGTAGCCATAAAAAGTTTATTATATTTACAAACAACTAGTGAGTCCTTTCACTTCAAGGAATTCTTAACTATGTACTATGATTTCTGAAAAATTATAGGCACTGAAAATTAAATTAGCAAAATAATTTTGAAAGCAAAATTTTAAAAACATCTTGAAGATTATTTTAAAGCAAAAATAATTGCATTTACAGTGGAATGTGTGCTATGAAATGGGGTGGTACATCCCAAAGTTGGCCTGTTTAGCTCTTATAAAAGTCTTCGAACATCTCTGGTTTCACGGGTCAGGGCCCATCAAAAGTTTTAAAGAGAGCAGGTGTACACAAAGAGGAGTAATGAAGAAATATGTTTACAGCCAACTGCTTTTTTCACATAACCCAAGAGACCAGCCAAGCTGGAAGGATCCCTGGCTACCATGGAGCCCAGTGCAAAGACAGGGCTGGTCTCTGAGTCTCCAGATACCGATTCTCTTTGTGTAAGATGAGGTACTTGAGGCTCAGAGAGAGAAAGTCATCCCCTAGTCATGCAGCAAAAGCATTTATCAGGGCTGAGGAGCTACAAGCTTAGAGATGGGACTCCAAGACTCCTGCTTTCCAGACTTTGCCCTTAGGGGGCATGTTTGCATTTCCTGCTTCCTTTGACAAGGCACTGAGGTACCCCTTTATATTAAGAGGATATCTAGATCTCTTAAAAGTTCACTCACTGCTTTGATTTTGGAGGTTCTGATCATTCTTAGATGCCTGTTGGCATCTTAGATGGATGTCTCCTATCCACCTGTTCATCTCTTGGCTTTCCCATCTCTGGTCCAGGCACTCCCCTTTCCAGGACCTCTGCTGGGAGGGCCACCTCATCCTGTGCAAGTTACTTAGACCAAGAGCTCCTGTCCAACAGAGCTCAGCTAGCTGTATTGGTTGGCTAATCCAGCCACCATAGCTGTAGTGTGATACCCGGGCCACACCCTCTGCCGCCCTCCTGTGGCCAATAGCAGAGGTGCATTCTGTGGGACTCAAGGTCCACTCCTTTGTGCCAAGCAATTTGAGCCAGTTTGATTACTCTTTCTGGACGGGCTTCCTTATTCCTGGATGGCTAGTACCTAGACAGCATTCCTCTCCTCCCCTCCTACTACTCCAGTTAACTGCCCATGGCAACTTCAGCCTCTCCACCAAGCAAATCAATCCATCAACTCCCAAGTATCAATTGAGCACCATGGGGTGATAAAGCTAGGGCTGGGTAATGCAGAGAGGATGTAAAATGTAATCCATGGCCTTGAGGAATTAGTTTACAGTTAATAAAAGGAGTCAAAACACGCACAAAAAAATTAAAAAGAATTTTATGTTCAACTGTTCTGTGCCAAGAAGAATTCAGAAATGGGGTGAAGTAATTATAGAAGTCCCTGGAAAGAGCAGATTTGAACTGGTATTTGGAAGACAGGAACTACCTTGAAGACTGAAAAGTACGTGTCTCTTTTACTCTCATTGTATTACCACAGGACTTCTGACCCGAGATGTGTGGGCTTTCCACATATCAAGCAATTCTGTGACACCAGCTGAATCTACCATAGTTTAACTCAATTCTGACACTTCCTGGAGATAGTGTCAGATCTCACAGGTTAAGTGTTTGATCCCACAAGACTGCCTTCCCTGCCCCACTACAGATGCCAATTCCAAGTCCAAGTTAGGGGTGCTTCTGACTCACTAGTTATAACTTGGAGGTTCTCACAACCTCCTTGTCCGGTTTGATTAATTAGCTAGATCATGTCACAGAACTCAGGAAAAGTTAAGTTATTAGATTCAGGATTTTTACAGAAGGATGTAATTCAGGAACAGCCAGATAGAAGACGCGCTTAGGGAAAAGTAAGTGGGAAGAGGTGTGGGGCTTTCATGCCATTCTCCCCACATTTCCATGTTCACCAACCTGGAAGCTCTCTGAGTTCCATCATTTTGGGCTTTTATGGAAGCTTCATTACTTAGGTATAATTGATTAAATCATTGGCCATTGGTGATTAATTCAACTCCAGCCCCTCTCCCCTTCCAGGAGGGAGGGTGGATCCTAACAGTTTCAAGGCTCTAATCACTAGGTTGGTTCCCCTGGCAACCAGCTACCCCCCCCCCCCAGTTTTTAGGGGCTTTCCAAAAGCACCTCATTAACATAAACAGGTGTGGTTGAAAAGAGCTCTCCATGAATAACAAAAGACAACACTACACTTTTATGCTTTGAACACTTAAGAAATTCCAAGGGTCTTGGGAGGCTCTGTGCTAGGAACAGGATGAAGACCAAGTATATATTTCTTATTATAAATCACAATACCACAAGAAGAAAAGGAAGAGGAGTATTCTGGAAGGAAGCAAAGGACATGAGAAATAACAAACTAAGATAAAAGTTAGGGCTAAAATAACATTTCCTAGACAAAATGGAGTTGTGCTCCCTTCTCATGTCTTTGTTAGCTCTCTCTTTGTATCGCACATACCACATTCTGAGTGTGTGATGTTCACATGTCTCCCTCCTGCTATTCATTAGGACCCTTTTGGTTGTAACACAAATCCAACTTAAATTAGCTTAGGCAAAAATAGAAATCTGTGGATTGAAATAGCTGAGAAAGACTTGGCTTGTACTGACAAAAGGTCACATGACCAAATTCAGGGCTGACACAATATTATCATCAGCTTCTTATCTCTCCCTGTCTTCTTCTCCATCTCCTCCATCTCTGTTTTTCACTCTGTTCTCATCTTTTGAGGACCTCATTCTTTCCCTCTACATGTGAGTTTCCTCCAAGTCAGGAAAGATGGCCTCTACGGTAAGCAGTTTCATATACTTCCAGCTATGGCCGCAGAAACCAGAGTTTTCCTTGCTAGCTCAATGAGAAGAGACCCAGTGAAAGACATTCACTGACCCAGCATTCCTTCTACACTCTTTCCCATATCGCAGGGTCTAGAAGTCTAGGAAGTACATGTCCCAGAATGCCTACCTACAGACCCTAGAGTAGAACACTTGGATGAGAAATTCTTGCCAAGGTGTAGAAGGCAGAATAAGGAAGAAGCCAAATTTTTGCCCCTCTGGCAGTATCAAACTTTTAGCTTAGGCAGACATGACATTTTGCAGTGGCTTCTAAGTATTTTCCTGAAAATCCTGGGCCTCAGGATTGATGGCAGCTGTGATCATCTCTACTGGTTTCCTGAATTTCTTCAAGTTCCTATCTATGAAAGTTAGTGACAAAACTGGTGATCGTTCTTGATCATCGTCCAGACTTTGCAGTGATTTTCTAAGTATTTAATTCCTATTACTTTTTTTGGTAAGATTTATTTTTAAGTAATCTCTATACACAACATAGGGTTCCAACTTACAGCCCTGAGATCAGGAGTTGCATGCTTTTCTGAGCCAGCCAGGTGCCCCTTAACCCTTTATTAAATACTTCCCTACTTTAAATTCCAGTGGTTCCTGCTTGTGACCCTACCTTAACTGATACCTCCCCAGCAGTGGAGGAGAGGGAAGGGTCATCACTCTAAGAGGGAAGAAGATGTGCTAGCAGCCAAATCAAAAGCAATCACACTTCCCCATGTGAAACAGTGGGAGTTAGTTAAGTTCAGGTAGGTGGGATGAGATCAAACTACCTCAAGTGTTGAAGGTGTTGAATATCAGGCATTCAGACCTGATGTACTGAGGAAGGAGGCCAGGTGAATATGACAGCAAGGAACATATTTTAGGTCCACCAGTGGTAGTATGTATGAGACAAATTAGGGTGTGGGGAACAGAAAGGAAGCAGTAACCATGGAAGTGCCCTAGAATGGAAGAAATTGGGAAGCATGGAAAAAGGAGCATCTGAGAGATGCATTGGAAAAAGAAACAAGATTTTTTTTTTAAGATTTTATTATTTATTTGACAGAGGGAAACACAGCTAGAGAGGGAACACAAGCAAGGGGATTGAGAGAGGGAGAAGCAGGCTTCCCACGGAGCAGGAAGCCTGATGTGGGGCTCCATCCCAGGACTCTGGGATCATGTCCCGAGCCAAAGGCAGCGGCTTAACGACTGAGCCACCCAGGCGCCCCAGAAACAGGATATTTCTGAGTTGTATTTAAGGTATTTTGATAGATCGTATTCAAGCTCAATCAGCTGGAGGTGAGCACCAGAACTTGAACTTGCTTCTGTTGCTCTTCAGAATGTGCATTCATTCCTCAAAGTTACACTGCTTTCTTCCCAGCACTAGTCCCTTCAACGATTCAAAGGATCATACTGTATCCTCTCACCTGGCAGTGGAGGACCACCAGAATGGCATATCTTTTGTCCCTCTGACATGGAGCCCTGAAAAGAATACAGTCCTGAGGAAATAATCCTACATAATAATACTCATTGGAAAAGTGAAGAAAGAAAGAAAAGGAAGGGAGGGAGGGAGGGAGGGAGAGAGGAAGGAAGGAAGGAAGGAAGGAAAGAAGGAAGGAAGGAAGGAGAAAGAAAGAAAGAAAGAAAGAAAGAAAGAAAGAAAGAAAGAAAGAAAGGCTGTGACAAATCCAAATTGAGGGATATTCTGCAAAACAATAGGCCCTGTCTCTTAAAAAATGTCCATGTTATAAAAGACAACAAAACCCAAAAAACTGGAACACCATTCTAGATGAAAAGATACTAAAGAGATGTGGTAAGTAAATGTGAGTGATCTGGACTGGATGCTGAATTAAAAAAAAAAAAAAGCTGTAACAGACATTGTATAAACAACTAGTACAGGGCGCCCGGGTGGCTCCATAGATGAAGTGTCTGCCTTTGGTTTAGGTCATGATCTCAGGGTCCTGGGATCCAGCCCTGCTTTAGCGGGGAGGGTGCTTCTCCCTTTCCCTCTCCCTCTGCCTCTCCCCCTGCTTGTATTCTCTCTCTCAAAGAAATAAAATCTTTAAAAAACTTAAAATAAAATAAATAAGTAAATAAAAAGGGAAGGTGAGGAGGTATGGGGATGGGTTAATTCTTCCCTTTCTGGTGACTGTACCTGGTTGTCAATACGCCATTGGTTAGTTAGGGCCTATGGATATTTTGAGCTGGGTCAGCTGATGGGCCTGTCTTCAGCCAGGTGGTCGCTGTGGGCCCTTCTGCCTTGATCCAGTTTCCATTGCTCAAGCTTGTTGTCTAAAAGTGGCCTCTACAGTGTATTAACATTAAATTCCCAAGCATGATAATTTTGTGGTTTTATGAAGAATGTCCTTTTTCTTTGGAGCTGGGCTGAAATATTTAGAAGTAATTCAACACAAAGCTTCAAAATTCTCAAATGGATTAGCAAAATTAGATAAGAGTACAGAAGTGGCAAAATGCTAACAAAGAGTCAATGGGGTTAATCATATTATTGCAATTTTTCTGCAGTTTGAAATTTTTCAAAACACAAAGGGAAACATTTTTATAAAAGTATCCATTCCTCCCAACCCCCAAGAAGACAAGTAAAGAGGAAGGACTTTTTTTTTTTTTTAAGATTTTATTTATTTATTTGACAGAGAAACACAGCCAGAGAGGGAATACAAGCACGGGGAGTGAGAGAGGGAGAAGAAGCAGGCTTCCAATGTGGGGCTCGACCCTGGGTCTCCAGGATCATGACCTGAGCTGAAGGCAGACACCCAATGACTGAACCACCCAGGTGCCCAAGAGGAAGGACTCAGGGCGCCTGGGTGGCTCAGTTGGTTGAGCGACCACCTTCGGCTCAGGTCATGATCCCGGAGACCCGGGATCGAGTCCCACATCGGGCTCCCTGCTCTGCAGGAAGCCTGCTTCTCCCTCTCTCACTCCCCCTGCTTGTGTTCCCTCTCTGGTTGTGTTTCTCTCTGTCAAATCAATAAAATCTTTAAAAAAAAAAAAAAGGGAGGACTTTAAGTTGAACAGACCTGAGTCTACCACAACTAGATATGTGACCTTATTTTTGCCCAGATTATGAGATCCCCAAAGACCACCAGGGAGTCACCGAGTCCGATGCAAAAGCAAAGAGCCTTTATTTGAGCTAGCTTGGCCTCAGTCTCCCAAACCCACCCACGCAGTGGCGAGATGCTGAAGGAGCCCTGAGTTTTGAGAGTGCAGTTGTTTTATAGGGGTCTGAGGGCAGTTGGCCAGGTGAAGTTCGTGGCTTCTGTGGATTGGGCAGGAGCCAGGGGGTCTGATGGTGAGGTGTGGTCAGCTTGCTTGGACTTTAGTATGTCCTTCTGTATTCTTTATTGGCTAACTCAGGTGTGGGCAAGGCCAGGGTTGGGCAATATTCTTACATTTGCGTGCGGTTTTTCTGGGGAGGGGTCAAGCTGGGGATTTGCACAAAATGGAGTCCGTCTTATTCTGCCCTTTCAACCTCTGAGTCCTCATCTCAGGAGGAAAGTTGCAGTCACTGCCTACCATGAGCATTTTTACAGGATACTGGCAGGTATCAGTGCTGAGATGGCCAGAGCAGTGGACAGGGCACTGCTAGTTTTCACAGGTGTTCTCCTCCCTCCTTCCTTCTGCCTAATCTCCACTTCCCAGAACCCAATAAACTGGCCACCAAGGGAGGATTTTTCCCCCCAAGGTTGATTTGTTCAGAATAAATAAGGACAACCACGTGTGATGTTGAGTGCACAACTGAGGCTACAGGACGCCCTGCAGGGCCACTCACAACAGCCAGGCTGCCTGCTTGCCTGAGAAGCAGGCTGGATGACTCTCTGAACATCAGACCACAGGAATAAAAGTCAGAAATGCCTCCACTACCACTTGTTGGCTCATGTCACAGATCAGAGCTCAGAGATGAGCCACAGCTTCTCAAGATAGGGCCCCCGGCCCATCTGGGCAGAATCAGCAGTGGTTCATGTAAAAATGCAAATTCCTGGGCCCCACCCACTAGGATTTAAGTCAGCTTCTCTGAAGTGGTGTTGGCAGTGTACATTCTAAACACTGTCTTCGGGGCGATTCTCAAGTCTGAGCACCATAGACCCACCCAGTGGCCATCCATGGTGGATATACTACTTTACAGCATGGTCCATCGGAGAAGTGAATCCTTTTTTTTTTTTTTTTTTAAGATTTTATTTATTTGAGAGAGAGAAACACAGCCAGAGAGGGAACGCAAGCAGGGGGAGTGAGAGAGGGAGAAGCAGGCTTCCCTTGGAGCAGGGAGCCCGGGTCTCTGGGATCATGACCTGAGCTGAAGGCAGTCGCTTAACCAAATGAGCCACCCAGGCGCCTGGAGAAGTGAATTCTTGTGTTTGGAGCTTACATCCACAAATGGGAGCAAATGGAAATACAAGTGAGTTACACATGGAGATAAAAGTGGGGAGCTCATGGGGCGCCTGGTGGCTCAGTTGGCTGGGCGACTGCCTTCGGCTCAGGTCATGATCCCGGAGACCTGGGGTCGAGTCCCACATCGGGCTCCCTGCTCGGCGGGAAGCCTGCTTCTCCCTCTCCCACTCCCCCTGCTTGTGTTCCCTCTATGGCTATGTTTCTCTCTGTCAAATAAAGAAAATCTTTAAAAAAAAAAAAAAAAAAGTGGGGAGCTTGTGAAGACGATGCTCTCTGGGTTTTGCTAGGTCCAGGCCCTAGGTATATGAAAGAAATGCTGCTCCAGCCTTAGGGGTGAAGTTAAGCCACAGCCCAGAGGCCCCAAATTCATCACTGTCTGAACTTCAGTACCCAAGGGGTCAGAGTGGACTCTGAGGACTGAGCAGAGGATCCCTTTCATTCACCATGACTCAGGGAAACTGAAAAACGAACAGTTCCCTCCTCTGCACAAGTGCAATAAGCAGTGATTTCTACAGCATCTTTTAAACCCCAAGAACTCCAGAAATTCTAGTTTCTCACTTAGATTCTGCCCCCATCTGCCAGCGCCCCTCCAAGCTGTGCCCACAGGCCTTATAGGACTCTGTCTGGGTATGACCGTTCCACTGGCTGCTATGTGGGTGAAAGAAGCTGGCACCTGGTTTCCCCATGACTGGTAAGGATTGGGTAGTGGATGTTCGGTTTAGAAGCTGGCTGGGCTCCTCTCTCTTTCAGCCCAGGAGATCAGATCTTTTGGCCTCAAAAGTTCCCCTGGATCTAAAGAATCCTCTATTCCAAACCAGCTCCCAGCAAGCATTTACCCTCAGGGTCTGAGTTATTTTGGGAGATTCAACATCCTGCACTCAGCCCTAGGGAGGGGAAGAGATGGACAATTGGGCAGTCTCCGCCCACACCCCACCCCCAAAGAGAGAGGAGAGGCACAGCCATTTGCAACTTTAACTCTTTCTTGGCTTTGGCTAAAACGGATGCATCCCACTCAGGAAAGCCTCAGATGGCAGCATGATGACCATTTAAAAAAAATTTTTTTTTAAGATTTTATTCATTTACTTGACAGAGAGAAAGATCACAAGCAGGCAGAGAGGCAGGCAGAGAGAGAGAGAGAAGGAAGCAGGCTCCCTGCTGAGCATCTCAGAGCCTGACACGGGCCTCAATCCCAGGACCCTGAGATCATGACCTGAGCCAAAAGCAGAAGCTTTTTTTTTCCCTTAAAGATTTTATTTATTTGACAGAGAGAAACATAGCCAGAGAGGGAACACAAGCAGGGGGAGTGAGAGAGGGAAAAGCAGGCTTCCCGCCAAGCAGGCAGCCCTATGTGGGGCTCGATCCTGGGTCTCCATCCCGGGTCTCCAGGATCATGACCTGAGCCGAAGGCAGTCGCTTAACCAACTGAGCCACCCAGGCGCCCCTAAAAGCAGAAGCTTTAATCCACTGAGCCACCCAGGCGCCCGACCACTTTAATTCAAGAAAAAAATTGTAGTGGGAGAAAATTATGCATGGAAAGTGACTTTTAAAAAATTGTTACATTAAATGTTACAGCCAAAGTGAGAGGATAGATATTGCATCAAAAAATGTTTAAATGTTACAGCCAAAGTGAGAGGATAGATATTGCATCAAAAGAACATTTTTTTGTGTAGGTTATAAATCTCTTTCCCAACTGTAGGACTTGAAGTAATATTTCATCTTTTTAGGAACTCCCAAGTTTATCTTGGAGATGAGGCGAATCAGATTAAACTCTTCAAATTTACAGTTTTACACACTAGCACAAAGGCATTCACATCAGGTCATGAATGTTTCAGTGTTTGCTGCCTCTATGCCTTCCTCTTCAGCCGTTCCCTAGAGAGCGCAAAGCCCTCATAGCAGAGCTGGTCAGTCTAACACCCACCTTTGCAGAGGAGAGGCACTCAGTGGGAGGAAGGGAGGAAAGAAGACAGCAAGAGGAGAGTCTACAATGATTCTCTAAGGGTGATGAGTGCCCTTCTGCATATGGAATGTTTGGGCTTTCTCAGTAGTGTGTTTTATTAGGGTCTGAGGTGACAACTCATACTTAAGAATGGTGATTTGTTGGACCTCTATTGGATTCGATTCCACACATAATCACTTAGGGCCTAGCATTTGGCAGGCACTGAGAAAAGCCTGGGGGTGGACAGAAATGAACAAGACAGCCACGTATCCTGGGCACCTGGCATCCCAGAAACAAATAAACCTGACTATGAGACCTGCAGAGAAAACCTGGTGGTGCTAATAGGCTTGCATTTAAGTCCTCTATTGCAGAAAAATGCTGCTCTGTTCTTGAACACCACTTGCCTCTTAACACAAAACAAAGCAAAACAAAGCAAGGATAGTCTCCCTTCTCCACCTCTGACAACTGCCTCCTCCAGTCTGTATCAGCTCTGGCCTGCTCTGGTCCTGACTCCTCATGGAAGCTATGTGATTTGACCTAACCAACCCTGGGGGTATCCCTGATTTTCACTGCCCCCAGCCTCACTGGGACATGGGCTAACCTAATGTACCCCCTATTTATGGTTTCTTTCTGCTACCCTTTCTGCTTCCCCCTTGCCCATGGGTTCCACAGCCTTCTTCTGCCTTTAGGTTGCCTGACCCAGAACTTTATGCCCTCAGACACTTCTGGCCCACTTCTGGCTCTTCCCGACCTAACTTGTCCTATTGGTGATAAGCTCCAGGTGCCACTGGTAGCCTTCAAGACTGCCGTCAGACTGACGGGACTAAAAAAGCTACTGCACGCAGTGGGTTTGCAACCTCTGTAATTCATGCTGCAATCACCACAAGACAGGTGGTTTGACCATTAGGATGCATCACAGCAAAGCAATTCAACTAATTTGCTCTCCTAGCAAATTCTTCTAAGGAAGTTTCAAGTTGGCTCTCAAACTTTAGCTATGGCAGAATTACCTGGAGACAGGCTTGTTGGGCCACAACCCCCGTTTCTAATTCTGAAGGTCAGGAAGTTAGAATGACAATTTGTATTTCTAACAGGTTCTCAGGTGAGGCTGATGCACTGGCCCAAGGACCTCACATTGAGAACCCCTGCTCTAGTCCAGTGGTTTTCAAACTAGGCTGCACACTGGACTCATCTAGGGAGTTTGTTTTTCTTTAAAGATTGATTTGGGGTTCCTGGGTGGCTCAGTCAGTGAGGTGTCTGCCTTCAGCTCAGGTCTTGATCCTAGAGTCCTAGGATTGAGCCTTGTAGCGTGCTCCCTGCTCAGTGAAGAGTCTGCTTCCCCACTCCTGCTGTTGCTCCCCCCACCCACTCATGCTCTCTCTCTTAAATAAATAATCTTTAATAAATATTTTAAAATTTTATTCATTTATTTAGAGAGAGTGCTTACATGAGCAGGGGAGGGGCAGTGTGGAGTGGGAGGGAAGACTCTCAAGCCGATTTCCTGCTGAACACAGAGCCTGATGCCAGTCTTGATGTCAGGACCCTGAGATCATGACCTGAGTCAGAACCCCAACCAACTGAACCACCCAGGCACACCTGGGATTTTTTTATTTTAGAGGAAACAATACAATGCATCAATCCATTAAAATTCTGATTTAACTGGTCTGGAATACAAGTCTGATCACTGGGTACTGTATAAGTTCTGTAGGTCATTATAATGTTCAGCTAGGGTTAAGAACATCTGCTCTTGTCCATTTCATTAGCAGAGGTTGGACTGGGGGTTGGGAGCCTTTTTTATCTCCCACATGGACAGATAAATATAGGACACCCAGTTAAGTTTGAATTTCAGATAAACACTGAATAATATTTCACTGTAAGTATGTCCCAAATATTGCATGGATGTTCTTTTTTGCTATTGTTGTTTTGTTTTTTCTAGATCTGGCAACCCTACCCCTAGACATTTCGATAACACAGAATGGGAAACTGATCTGCCAGCTCCTTTTTATAAATAGTAAAACCAAGTCACATAGGAAGTCAGAAGAGAATCAGGATAAGAACTCAGGAGACTTGACCTCAGTCCAGAGCACTTTTCCTTCCATCACACTTAACTGTGCTAAAGACACTTGTACCCTTTTTTTTTGGCGCCTGGGGGCTCAGTGGGTTAAAGCCTCTGTCTTCAGCTCAGGTCATGATCTCAGGGTCCTGGGATCAAGGCTGCATAGGGCTCTCTGCTCAGCAGGGAGCCTGCTTCCTCCTCTCTCTCTCTGCCTGCCTCCTGCTTGTAATCTCTCTCTCTGTGAAATGAATAAATAAAATCTTTAAAAAAAAAAATAAAGACACTTGTACCCTTTTCTTGTTAAAGGGGTTATTTTCAGTTTGCCTGAAGGTGACCTCAAAGGAGTCATTTGATTTACATCCTCTGTGCTCCTGTGCCAGTTCTCACCTCCATCCCCTCTTTCTACTGTTGCAGGTATCACAAAGGCTATCCTAGGATATGGCTATTCTCAGAGCCATATCTTAATGGCCACCTCAGGGAGGAAGAGGACTGGAAGTGGTACTGGTCAGAAACAGCTGTGAACGAGAGCCCATAATTAGGTAATGCAAGGACAAGTGGGATTTGGCATGGGCAAACTACAAGCAAGGCATGTTGGGAGAGGCCCACTTAATTCGCAGAGACACTCGGAATTAGTTGTAAATTCTCTGGGAAGAGATCAAGGCAGCGGCATAAACAGTTCAATTAAACTGTCGGCTCAATGCTCAATGTGCGGTAATGGTCAAAACACAGCCTTTAATCTAGATATAGAGGATTATCTTTGGACCCATAATGAGATGCCTACGATTAGTTATACCTGAGGTGGAGAGAACAGAGCTGGCTCAGTGATTCACAAACAGCTTTGCATGTCAGCATGACTGGGACTCTTGTGAAAAGGGCTACCTGGATGCCACAACCTTCCTGGAAGCCTCTCCAGATGCTGAGAAGACAGGCATAGACCTCATTCTGCTTCCTCCGCTTAAGAGACACAGCCTGGGAACAGAACACCAGAACACATCTGCTTCAAAAACTCAGCAAGTGGGCTAAGTCCCCATCTCCCAACCAAAGGTAATAGCCACTAACACCAGGTCCAAGCTCAAGCTTTAGCCCTCTGCCATTCTGCCCTCCATGATCAACCATTCACGTTCACTTGTTCATTTGACAAATACTTATTGCATGCCTGCTAGGTGTCAGGCAGTGTCCTGAACACTGGAGATGTGCAGTGAACAAAAGCAAAGATCTCTTTCCCATTGTGGAGCAAGACAATAAACAAGAAAAACAAGTAAAATATGCTGTGCATGAAGTGGCTCTGGGTAACATTCAGAAAAATAAAGTTGGGAAGGACAGAAGTGTTGAGTGGAACAATAATCCTAGATATGATGTCCAGGGGAAGCCTCACTGAGCACATAACATTTAAAGATTTTTTTTTTTTAAAGATTTTATTTATTTGATAGTGAGAAACACAGCCAGAGAGGGAACACAAGCAGGGGGAGTGAGAGAGAGAGAAGCAGACTTCCCGCCGAGCAGGGAGCCCGATGTGGGGCTCGATCCCGGGTCTCCAGGATCATGACCTGAGCCGAAGGCAGTCACTTAACCAACCGAGCCACCCAGGCGCCCCTAAAGATTTTTTTTTTAAAGATTTTATTTATTGACACAGAGAGAGATCACAAGTAGGCAGAGAGGCAGGCAGAGAGAGAGGAGGAAGCAGGCTCCCTGCTCAGCAGAGAGCCCGAGGCGGGCCTCTATCCCAGGACCCTGAGATCATGACCTGAGCTGAAGGCAGAGGCTTTAACCCACTGAGCCACCCAGGTGCCCTGAGCACATAACATTTAAATACAGACCTAGGGCACCTGGGTGGCTCAGTCGGTTAAATGTCTGACTTCAGATTCGGTCATGATCTCAGGGTCCTGGGATCAAGCCCCAGGTAGGGTTCCCTGCTCGGGAGGAAGTCTGCTTGTCCCTCTCCCTCCACCCCTGCCCCTCTGTAAAAAAAAAATAAAAAAAATAAAAAAAAAATTAAAGATTTTATTTATTTGTTTGACAGAGAGAGACACAGCCAGAGAGGGAACACAAGCAGGGGGAGTGAGAAAGGGAGAAGCAGGCTTCCCACTGAGCAGGGACGCCAATGTGGGACTCGATCGCGGGTGTCCGGGATCATGACCTGAGCCGAAGGCAGACGCTTAACAACTGAGCCACCCAGGCGCCCAATTTTGGCATTTATTATTAGGGACACGGGGATTTAGTGGGAGATTTGAGCAGAGGGACATAATCAGATTCCATTTTATTTTATTTTTTTAAAGATTTTATTTATTTATTTGACAGAGAGAAACACAGCCAGAGAGGGAACACAAGCAGGGGGAGTGAGAGAGGGAGAAGCAGGCTTCCCGCTGAGCAGGGAGCCCTATGCGGGGGCTCCATCTCGGGACTCCGGGATCATGACCTGAGCCGAAGGCAGTCGCTTAATCAACTGAGCCACCCAGGCGCCCCCAGATTCCATTTTAATAGGATCACTGGCTGCTGTATTGAGACAGAAGCAGGGAAATGGGTAACAGATGCCTGCAATGATCAGGTGAGAGTGAAGGAGTGCTGGGCTGGGGTGGAAACAGTGGGGATGGTGAGACGTGGTAGGATTCTGCATACTCCTTGCTGAAGGATTGGATGGAGCAGGAATGAAAGACGGATGTCAAGGATGACTGAGAGTTTTGCCTCCGATCTTCTTAGAGCACTTCTGACTCTCAAATTCATGATTCCAATCCAGATTCCTGCCCTGGAGCCCAGCACACAGCAGGAGTCTAACATTAACATTTGATGACTTGAACTGAAAGAAGTAGATGAGTCTTGGGTTGGTGGCATCATTTCTCCAGGTGTCTATGAATGACAGAGCCTATTTCCAGATACTGGAAGGAGGATGTAGGGAAAAGAGGTGCCATGTCCACACCTTGGTCTAAAGTGAGAAGCTGAGACAGGGCAGAAGCAGAAACAGGCCATACCAAACACTCCCAATGAGAAAACTGGGGACAAGTGCACAGAGTAGGGGGAGCTAAAAGTAAAAAATGCTAGTGATGGGTGTAATGTTGGGTTTGTGATATCAAGAGACTAGGTACCAGTCCCTGTTTTGCCTCTTGATTCAATCTCTTTCAGTCATCCATTCTTCCTCTGTGAAATGGGGTGGCTGGCTCTGTGAAAGGAGAGTCTGTTTCACTCTGACTGCCTATAGTGCTCTGATCCTTTCCTTACAAGTTCCTGTTTCCTTGACTCATTTGACATACTACTTCTTCAATATTATTCTTAGGAAACTTTTCTGTTTCTTTTCAGAATGATTATGTCTGACTGTCTTGTAAGGTGTGTCTACACTAGTTCCCAAAGGAAAACACCCATGTGTTTCTCCCTGCTTGAAGTAAATACTACCTTAGTCCAGTTACCTCATCTGTAAACTGGGAATAACACCAACTTGCAGGGCTGATGAGTAGGGTTAATTATATACAGAATGTGTTGGGGTTGAGCAGATACACAAGTGCTCTGAAAGTTCTTGGCATAATACTATAGCATTACAATAATTTTGGCTTGCAAATTATACCCCAGCAGAGGCATCACATGCAAAAGTGGGTCTAACCCTATGGTCTACTGAAAGTGAAATGGAAAAAATAAGTTGTGAAATATAATTTCTCTTCCTAAACCTTTGGAAAAGACAGAGATAATTCTTCCATGTGCAACCCACATGCAGGGAACAAGTTTCCAGATCCCGAAGAGGACTTTCTTGTCCTGAGTGGCCTGGCCTGCAGCCAGGGTCTGGCTGCTCTTCCTCACTGGGCCTACAAGCAGAAATGGGAAAGGAGGGAGCCAGAGAGGATTTGTGGTTGGTTGAGAAATGGGGCTTACAATGAGGATGTCCTTGCCTCTTGGGTTTTCTTCTATTTTGGCCTCCCCTACTTGCAAGTGTTTATACAGCAGAGGAGTGACTTAAAGGGTAATTTGAGATATTTAAGTTACCCAAAATAATCTTAGCCCAAGTCAATTTCTGGGTCTTCCACCATGCCCCAGACACACACACACCCTTTAGATTATTTCCTGAGAAATGCCAAGTAGGTAGATCTCAGGCAATGAAGGGCTGTGTAGATGGTGTCTGTGACTGTGGGGGTTATAACAGTGGGTTTAAAAAACTTAACTCATAAAGGATGATATTCCTGTCTGACCAAAGAGGGAAGGAGCAAATGGCTTGATCCTAAAAGGATCAAGGGAAAATTTGCAGTCAACCAATTCCATTAGATCAGTGCCCCTGGGTGGATAGATAGCAGCCTTCAGAGGAAGACCCAAGTTGGAGTCCAGGCTCTGCCCTCTCTCTGCCCTGGAGTCCAGGTTCTGCCCTCTGAGGGCCACAGCTCTCAGACTGAGAATGTGAACCTCCACCTCCAGTGGGGCCAGCACTGTGTCCTGGCCAAGAGAGCCTCTGGCCTTCTGCCTGCCCTAACAGGTCCTACTTTTCCTACAGGATACAGAAAAAAATTGACTCCTGCCAAAGCCCATCTATTAAGACACAGGTACCAAGTGGAGATTATTATTATTATTATTTTTAAAGATTTTATTTATTTATTTGACAGAGAGAAACACAGCTAGAGAGGGAACACAAGCAGAGGGACCGAGAGAGGGAGAAGCAGGCTTCCCGCCTAGCAGAAAGCCCGATGTGGGGCTTGATCCCAGGTCTCCAGGATCATGACCTGAGCCAAAGGCTTAACCAACTGAGCCACCCAGGCGCCCCCCAAGTGGAGATTATTAACGATGTGGGCTATCATCCTAATAAGTCAGCCTTCCTAGAGAATTCCTGCGACTTCAGGTCTCAGTTCTCACACTTTAGTGTAAAGCATATTCTGGGGCTTGCTGGCCAAACTCAAAGGAGCATCCGCTCTCGCGGCAGTTACCTCTTTTCCAGGCAGCTCTTCTGGCTCCACCGGGAGTCAGAAGCTTCACTGGGTAAGCCGAGCCCCTCCCTCGGCCTCAGTTTCCTCAGCTTTGGTCAATAATCAAAGGGCGATCTTTTCCTAAGTTGCAGAGTAGAGACTAGTGGAAATGACATCATTTCGGCTCCACAGCCTGGGAAGTGGCAGCCCGGCCCACCTGAGTGGCCGGCCCTCTCATCGCGGTGCGCGGGGTTAAAGCCCCGACTTCCTCCGAGGGGAGATGAGCCAGTGTCCGGCTTCCCCTAAGCCTGGCGCTGCGATTGGTGCCCGGCGGGCCCGCCGCCCTTCCAGGCGGCGTCGGTCGTCTGGACTGCTAACACGCTCATTAGCATAGAGACTCCTCAGACTATCTGGCACACGGGGGCTGAACCGGTCTCCGCCCGTTCAAGAAAGGGATAAGGCAGCCAGTCCCGGAGGCAGGGCCGCACTTCCCTCGCGCGGGTCACGCTGTAAACTAGAAACATCCCGGGATAATTCAGCCCCGCCTTCAACAGTGGGTCCCTGAGGTGCAAGAGCGCGGGCACCAGAGGATGCGCACGGGTCTGGCCTCTGCGCGCCACGGGCTCGTGCTGGCCACCTCACGCCCCAGGCGGCGGCGCGCTGCGCGCGAGGCAGGGCCAGGAACGCCGCCGGACCCCGGTGCCCTCAGGCGCCACCCCGGGACTGGCGCCGAAGAGGCCGCGGGTGGTGGCGCGTGCTGAGGTGGAGAGTTGCGCCGGCGGGAGACACCCGCACGAGGAGGGCGGGGCTTAGGCCGCGGTGTGGCGGCCCGCCTCCGGGGGGTGGCGGGGCGGGGCCTGCGGGGGCGGGCTGGGGGCGGGGCGCGCGCGCGCGAGTCCAGGGAGGGCGGGGCCGCGGCGCGGGGCGGGCTCTGGCGGCCTGGGTGTCACACACGCGGCGGTTCGGGAGGCGGCGGCAGCGGCAGCGGTAGCGGCAGGCGCCGCCGGGACGGGCACGGGCGCGCGGCTCGGGCGGGCGCCGGCTGCCCCCCTCCGTCGCTCGCTTTCCCTCGCGTTTGCTCGCGGGCTGCGACGCCGGGCTTTCCCCCACCGCTCTTGGGAAGGAGGAAGGGCGGGCCAAAGACGCCGACAAGTTCCCGCAGCAGCCGCAGATCCCGGCCCAGGCGGAGGCTGCGGCTCCGACGGGGCAGGAGAGCGCTCCGCGCCAGAGCGCACGGCCAGAGCGTCCCGAGGTGGGAAGGGGGCGCCCAGGCCTTTGGCTGTCCGCCGGGCGGTGGGCTGGGATCCCATGAGACGCGCCGGTGAAGAGAGACAGATCCGAAGCCCGGGCGGCGAGAGGCGGAGGCGGAGGGCGGTGCTGCAGCTGCTGGAAACCGGGGTCGACCGGTAGGAGGCGGCGGAGAGAACTTGAACTTGGCGTCGGGAGCGGGCGCCCCGGACGCCCCCCGCCGGGGCCGGGGCGCCGAGGGTCCCGGGCCGCAGCGCTGCTCCCCGAATGGCCGCGGCGGCGGACCGGGTTCCCGCGCCGCGGCCCTAGGCGGCCTCTCGTCATGGCCAAGTGGCTGAACAAGTACTTCAGCTTGGGCAACAGCAAGACCAAGAGCCCCCCGCAGCCGCCGCGGCCGGACTACCGCGAGCAGCGGCGCCGGGGCGAGCGGCCCTCGCAGCCCCCCCAGGCTGTGCCGCAGGCCCCGGCGGGCGCCTCGGCGTCCTGCGGTCCGGCTGCCGCCTCCTGCTTCTCAACGTCGTCGGGATCGCTGCCCGACGACAGTGGCAGCACGAGCGACCTCATCCGCGCCTACCGCGCACAGAAGGAACGCGACTTTGAGGACCCCTACAACGGGCCCGGTTCATCGCTACGCAAACTGCGCGCCATGTGCCGCTTGGACTACTGCGGCGGCGGCGGCGGGGAGCCAGGCGGGGGCCAGCGCGCCTTCTCGGCCTCGTCCGCGTCCGGCGCCGCCGGCTGCTGCTGTGCCTCCTCGGGCGCAGGCGCCACCGCGTCCTCGTCGTCGTCCTCCAGCTCCCCGCACCTCTACCGCAGCAGCAGCGAGCGGCGGCCGGCCACCCCCGCCGAGGTGCGCTACATCTCGCCGAAACACCGCCTCATCAAGGTGGAGAGCGCCGCGGGCGGTGCCGGAGACCTCCCTGGCGGTTCCTGCTCCGGCGGCCGCACCTGGAGCCCGACGGCCTGCGGTGGCAAGAAACTGTTCAACAAGTGTGCCGCCTCGGCCGCGGAGGAGAGCGGGGCCGGCAAAAAGGACAAGGTAAGGCACCACTTGTACTCATCCAGGTTCCTGAACCACTGTGCGCACGGGGAAACTGAGGCAACGCTCTGGCTCTTTCATCAGCTTTGGGATAGGGCTCCCACGCCGCTTCCCGGTTCTTCCCTCTCGTACGCTCTTTCCCCTGGATCCTGGGCCTCTGGCACAGTCTCTTAACCTGCTGCGCCTAAAACGTCCCCTCTCTGAGCCCACAGCCAGGTGCCTCTTTCGTAAGTAACCTGATGAGAGCGTCTGACCTTGTCCGAGAAAGACCCAACCAGCCCTTCCGTCCCCCAAGACCTAAAGTGTGAAAGTCAGAGCTGGAACGGATTTAGAGGAACGGTTTTTTTTGTTTTGTTTTTTGTCTACTCCCTCCCACCATTATGTAGATGGGAAAGTGAGGTCCAGAGCTGGTGAGGGATTCGCCCGATATTAACACAGCGTTCTTGGTGGCGGATCCGGAGCGGCAGTCTTTAAATGTCTATATGCAAATCCCTCTAAAAGCCCCACCCCTCGGGCAAGGTTTCCAAATCCGAGCGGCCTTCTGTACGGGAGCTGCACTGGGAACCCCCACGCACGCTTTTCCGGTTGCAATAGGCTACCTCTAGGAGCTTTCCACTTCGACAAGTCATTTCCTCCCCCGGAGCACAAAGGGGGGGTCTGCCAGTTCATCCGGCTGGAAGGAGACTCACCCTTTCACCCTCCAGTCCTCACCTCTCTCTTCATGATCCCACCCCATCCCATGCAGCCCCAGGAATGAGGGGGATCACTTTGTGACAGCCCCCCCTACATATTAGGCCATTTTGATCCCCCTCTTTGAAGCACACCAATTACAGCCAGACTGGGCCCCTCTCTTCCCATTTCACACTCCTGTGGCACCCTCCCTTTCCCCGTAAAATAATACTTATTCTATCTACTTAGGGTGAGAGGCAGTGTTCTGATTACATCTGAGGCCCAGCGCCCTGTCAGGCCCATGTGCTGCTTGTTCTCCCCATCACCCTCACCTTTTCCCAAAGGTAAAATTTTGCCTAGGCGTGGGCAGGGGAAGACTGATAGGGAGTCTGAGTTCCTTTTAGGACTGGATGTCCAAACAGGAGGGAGACAGGCTCCTACCTGCCAGCTGGTGCTTGGAAAGGGATCTTCTTGTCTTCCAGGCAGCAGAAGTAAGGGGATGCCCTTCTTTTTAATTTTTCTGCCTGGCTTTTTCTCTCTGAGGTCCCAGGTCCCAAAAGTATCCCCTCCTCTCTGGATCTGCTAAAGGCAGAGTGGGCTGTCAGTGGAGGATCCCACCTTCTCGAGCTAGTTTGGGGGCATGGACTCTGGGCTTCTATAAAAGCTGGGAACCAGGTGGCCTCCTAGGTGCTTCCTTGGAGGAGGAGGAGGTTTCTCTGAGAGCCCCCAGGATCAAGGGCTTGTGGTTGATCTGTGAGAGAAACACCAAAGAGGCTCCCTGCTCTTATATATGGCTCAGGTTTGGCTGTGTGCTGGCTTGGGAGAATTTGCAGTTCTGGGTATGGTTGGTTTGAGCAAGGCTCCGCCTGTGAAAGATGGAGATTCCCGGCAAATGTTACTAAACTCCTGGGCCCCACTTGTTACCCCACAACCACCTCCCTGGCTTTCTCTCCTGCTGCTTGTAAAGTCTTTTCTGGCTTCCAAAACTTTAGTAGACATTTTTCCCCCCTAGTTACAATTAAGACTGTTTCAAATACTGAGGGATGATATGTCTTAGAGCTGGAATGTCAGGTGTGTTTAAGAGTTGGCTTTGCTCGTCAAGTAGTTTTTGTTTTTTTTTAATATTTTATTTTTAAGCAATCTCTACACCCAATGTGGGGCTCAAACCAATAACCCCAAGATCAAGAGTTGCATGCTTCACCAACTTAGCCAGCCAGGCGCCCCTCACCATAAATACGTTTTATGGGTCTTTTCTGTGTCCTCTCCTGCTCGGTGCTGGAGCAGTCCCCCCTGAATTTTATGGCCCAGGCCGCAGTGCGGATGATGAGTGCTGTGATGGGGGTGGTCAGGGAGGGCCATTAGTGTCTGGGAGCGGCGGTGACTATGGCTGACTGCAGAAAGAAAGCCTGGCATTTGGGAGGATGCAGGTAAAGTGCCTGTGGCTGGCATGGAGAGGTTTGAGTTGTGCCAGGCCCCTAGGGGACAGCAAGGCCCAGGTAAGGAGGACCTTATAAGTTAAGCACAGTGAGGGTCAGTGAAGGGACTTAGCTGCTACGTGATGTGAGCAGATAGATCTCTCTCTTTTTTTTTTTTAATCTCTCTTGTCTGCATTCGTCTACTGGGTTGTGACTTTGAGCCCTTTGATCTTTTGAGAAATTGTTCTGATCCAGAGACAGGAGTTTTGGCTACCACCTGTTCTAACGAGGAAGAGGGGAGGCAGCCACAGAGACTCACACTGCAGTCATTCTCAAATCAGAACTTGGAGGGGCTCTTTAAAATCGATTCATCAGGCCTGCTGGGGTCCTGAGGATGTGCATTTCTTTTTCTTTTTTTTTTTTTAAGTTTTTATTTATTTATTTGACACAGAGAGAGATCACAAGTAGGCAGAGAGGCAGGCAGAGAGAAGAGGAGGAAGCAGGCTCTCTGCTGAGCAGAGAGCCTGAAGTGGGCCTCGATCCCAGGACCCTGAGATCATGACCTGAGCCGAAGGCAGAGGCTTTAACCCACTGAGCCACCCAGGCACCCAGGATGTGCATTTCTAACAAGTTGCTAGGTCATCTTTTGCTGCGGCTCCTGTAGTATCACACTTTTCAGGGCCATTTATGTAACAGTGACTTCTGAAGCTTTCCCCTGGGTCTTCTGGTTGGAACTGTTTGGGATGCAGAGACTCTAGATCCTCTCATCTCTGCCCTCTGTGTAGGGCTGTCTCCTTCTCTGGGGCCAACACCCACCCTGCATTCCTGGTAAGGCAACCTGGTTTTTACATCATTTTCAGCCACACAGCTTTTGGAAGGCCAGACATACTGTATAGATCTAGCCCTGAACAGCTCGGAGCCTCCCTTCTACCCCTCACCCATGGATCCAGGAAAACTCACTTCTAGTGCCCCACTGAAACTCAGTCCGAGCTTCCTTTTGTCAGTTGTTAGGGATAAGAAAGAACCCATAAGGCTGATGAATGCCTCCCTCACACTCCCATACTGTGTGTGCCAGGCCCTCTGTGTGTGTGTGTGTGTGTGTTAAAGGATTTTATTTATTTGACAGAGAGAAACACAGCCAGAGAGGGAACACAAGCAGGGG
This sequence comes from Spilogale gracilis, assembly GCA_004023965.1. Classification (NCBI taxonomy): domain Eukaryota; kingdom Metazoa; phylum Chordata; class Mammalia; order Carnivora; family Mephitidae; genus Spilogale; species Spilogale gracilis. Next base: position 34,226 of record PITA01014676.1, read on the forward strand.
GAGTGAGAAAGAGAGAAGCAGGCTTCCTGCCTAGCAGGGAGCCTGATGTGGGGCTTGATCCGGGTCTCTGGGATCATGACCTGAGCCGAAGGCAGTCGCTTAACCAACTGAGCCACCCAGGCGCCCCTGTGTGTGGTTTTTTTTTTTTTTTTTTAAGATTTTATTTATTTATTTGACAGAGAGAGACACAGTGAGAGAGGGAACACAAGCAGGGGGAGTGAGAGAGGGAGAAGCAGGCTTCCCGCAGAGCAGGGAGCCCCATGTGGGGCTCGATCCTGGGTCTCTGGGATCATGACCTGAGCCAAAGGCAATCGCTTAACCAACTGAGCCACCCAGGTACCCTCCTCTGTGTGTTTTTGACTCCAGTTGGGAGTTAACTGCGGTGTGGAGTGGAAGGTGTTGGTCCACAGATCGTCCTTTCAGTGCCTCCAGTGCCACCTCCCTTTTATGGCTTATCTTTGGGGGCCCCACCTCATGCCTCCCTGTACCCCATTTAGGCATCATTTTATTCTCCCAGTAAGTTCTCTGGCTTGCACATTCCCCCTCTCCCCCACCAAAGCATTTAGCCTTGGGCATTATCCCTTTCAGAGTCATGTGAAAGAGGGGGAAGGAATGAAGGGTGCAGAAGATTTGTCTGTAATCTCTGGCCTAAGTCTCTGGAGGAGATCATCACACACTATCTTCATCATTGTTTTCCTGGGGTTTGGTCTTGGGGAATTTTGTGAGGTCTTTACCTAGGAGGTAGCTTGGAGCTGAATCTAGAGAAGGAAATGGAATTTCAGTGCAGGGGAAGGGGCAGGACTTCCATGTCAGGACTCTGTGTGCACGTGTGGTTAGAAGTTTGCGTGTGTGCACGTATGTGGGTATATATTCATGTACGTTGTACATACAGAACTTCAGTATGGAGTGTGTTCTTGGAAATCAGAGCTTTCTAGCAGTGGGCCTCCCTTGGGAATGAGAGATGACATCGTGTAGGTGGGGGGTTAAGTTTGGACCTCACAGGGAGTCCTTGAAACTGGTGAGCCGAGAAAGGGACAGACTCAGAGCCATGACTGAGCTGCCACAGTGGGGATTGGGGTGTGGGGTCAGAGTTAGGGGACAATTAGAGCCCAGGTGAGAGACCGTAGGACTGTGAGCTCTCAGGAAGAGAAAGCAAAACTTGAGTCAATAGAAATACCATTCTTTCGGGTTGTCTTTATAAAAAAGTAACGATGACAAAAGAAATGAGTAACTTGGTCGGTCTCCCTTTGTGCAGCTGAACAGGTCTCATCCCGCTACGTTTTCCGCTGAAGTCTTGTTTCTTTTATCATAATTAAGTAAATGTTTCCACCACAACTGAGAAAGTCAAAACGCATGATGACATCAGTTTCCCGAGTTTTAAATACATGCTAATGTGTACCAACACTTGATATTTGTCAGTATCTAAAGGGTTGAGTTAAATAACATGTTTCCTAAAGAATAATATCATGTCTGACTGGACTGGAAGAGATTATGCTGAGTGAAATAAGCCAAGAAGAGAAAGTCAAGTATCGCATGGTCTCACTTACTTGCGGTGCTTGAGGGGCAAACTGGAGGACAGTGGCAGAAGGAAAGCAAATGGGAACTAGGGTAATCTAGGGAAGGAAACGAAACAACAGAGATTTTGAACACAGAAACAAACTGAGGGACTTGGGGGGAGGGGGGTGGAGGGATGGGAGAGCCTGGTGGTGGGTACTGGGGACACCTAAAGCGGGGAGCACTGGGTGTGGGGAATGGGGAATGAATCTTGAAACACTGGAAAAAAAAATTTAGTAACAATAAAAAAAAAAATCTAAAAAAAAAAAAAAAGAATAATATCATGTCTAACCTTTTTTTCTTTTGTTTTTTTAAACATTCAGGGAACACTTTCTTTCTTTCTTCCTTTCTTCCTTTCTTTCTTTCTTTTTTTAAAGATTTTATTTATTTATTTGAGAAGAGAGTGAGAGAGAGCACGGGGAGCGGGGGGGGGGGTCAGAGGGAGAAAAAGACTCCCCCTGGAGCTGGGAGCCAGATGCGGGACTCTGGGATCATGACCTGAGCCAAAGACAGCTGCTTAACCAACTGAGCCACCCAGGTGCCCGAGCAAACGGTTTCTGAGCAGCCCGCTAGACAGGGGATATTCAGAGATTTAAGTGGCGGCCAGCTTTCCAAGGAGGAAACTTCTCAGTTTGCAGTTGAGCACCAGCTTCTCAAGGTCTAGTCTGGGAGACAGATAACAGCTAGGGAAACCTAAGGAATGCCAAAATAGAAGTGTGTGCAAGCGGCTGGTGAGACCTCGGCTCTGAGAAGTCCAAGAGAGCTGTCAGGAGGAGGTGACATTTGAGGCGACTCTGGAAGGATGAGTGGGAATACCCTAGGCAGTGAATGGGGGAGGAAGACTGTCCATGAAGAAGGGATAGAACAGCTTATGCCAGGGCTTGGAGGCTTGGGAAGGAATGGTTGGAGGATCAGCAGAGTAGGTGTGGTGGGGGCATTACAGAGGGAGGATGGAGTCAGAAAGGGAGAAGAGTGTCTTATGTGCGTTGCTGGGGAGTTGATACTGGTCTTTTGGGACTTTTCACTTGGAATCATTGATGTGTGGCTTGATTGAAGCCCCAGTCAAACATGAGCTGTCAGTTTCCATTTGGTTAATGGGCATAGTCTCCAGTTCTTAGAAAGTAATTGACGGAAAAGGTAAGAGCCAAAGTTGGTATCTGTGGTTTTGCTTGGCATACTTCGTCTTTCGGAGTCCTGTCCCTTGAAAGTTGTGTGAGCAAAATGCTGCTTACAAACCTGGTGTTCTCCATTGATTCTCCAGGAATATTCTCTAGGCTTCATGCTAACCACTTAATTGGTCATTCAATCCTCACAAACACTGTACACAAGGTTTAGACACTTATCAGTTAGCTGTTGCTGCATAACAAATCACCCCACAGTCAGTGATTTTAAACTTGGGGTTGGCAGACTTTCTCTAAAGGGCAAGATAGTGACTAATTTTAGCCTTGAAAGCCAGACAATCTTCATCACAGCTGTTCAACTTTGCCCTTGTAGCTGGAAAGCAGCCATAGATAGTCTCTTAATTAAAGGGCATAGCTATGTTTCAATAAACTTTATTTACAGGGGTGCCTGGGTGGCTCAGTCGGTTAAGCGACTGCCTTCAGCTCATGTCATGGTCCCAGGGTCCTGGGATGAGCGTGTTGGGCTTCCTGCTGAGCAGGGAAATCTGCATCTTCCCCTCCCCGCTGCTCATGTGTGCGCGCACGCTTGCTCTCTCTGTCTGAAATAAACAAATTTTAAAATCTTTTTAAAAAAGAAATTTATTTATAAAAACAGGCAACTGACCTAAGGTCTATAGTTTCCAACCCCTACTTTCAATTATAAACCTATTTTATTTTTATTTTTATTTTAAGACTTTATTTGTCAGAGAGAGAGCACAAGCAAGAGGAGTGGCAGGTGGAGGAAGAAGCAGACTCCCTGCTGAGCAAGGAACCTGACACGGGACTCAATCCCAGAAGTCTGGGATTGTGAACTGAGCTGAAGGCAGCCGATTAACCGACTGAGTCACCCAAGGGTCCCAGTGATAAGCCTTTATTATTGTCCAAAAGCCCACGTGTCAACTAAATAGTTTTCCTGGTCTCAGCTGGGCTCACAAGTGCGTCTGTGTTCTGTTTGGGGTGGATGTGCAGCCCTGCTGATCCTAGCTGGCCTCTCTCACATGTTTAGCTGGGTTATGATGGTCTTAACTGAGACAGTTGGATTCTGTCCTATGTGGTCTCTCAGTTTCCAGCAGTCTAGCCTTGTTCATATGATCATGGCAGTGTTCTAAAAACACACACAAACACACACACACACACCACAAAAAAAAACCCAGAAGCCCATAATAAGGTTTCTTGAGGTTGGAAACTGGCACACTGTCCCTTCTGTTGACCAAAGCAAGTCACAAAGCCAGCCAGGGTTCAGGGAGAGAAGAGGAGATGCCAAGTCGCATGGCAAAGGGCAGGGATATAAGCAGGCCATTAATGAAGGCCTTCAATGTGATCCATCTACCACAGGTAGTAATTGCCCTCACTTTACAGATACAGAAACTGAGGCTTTGCAGTTAATGTCTTGCTTAACGTCCCACAGCTACCAAGTTGTCAACAGAACTAGGATCACATCTGTGCAATCTGAATTCCAAGTTTATATGCTGCTTTTTCTTTTTTTCTTTCTTTCTTTCTTTTTTTTTTTAACCAATTCTGTGATTTTCTTGTGATTTAAATGGAGATAGCAAGGCTCTGATATTTACTGAAATGTGCATTATGTGTCTCCTCCCTTTGCTTAATGTTCCTGTTCATGTACCTCTCTGCCCAAATTCCCACCCCTTTCAGTTTGGACTTTGGTGGTTCCCAGAAGAGGCCTCAGAGCTGGTTTTTCTCTCTCCCTCCCCCATCTGCCTCTGAGTTCCATAAATGAGATGTTAATGCAGCCCTTGAATTATTTTATAGAGAAATTCTGCACGCAGAGTTGGCATTTCTCAAGGGACAGCTGCATAAAACGTGTGCCTTATAACTGTCACGTCTCCTCATTCTAACACCAAGCATTCACTTCCTCCAAGGATTGGTGAGGCTGTGCATGCTGTTTTAAGAAAAAAACCAAAAAACTAATGGCACCTTGGTCTTATCAACAAGGAACCTAAGTTTCCTTAAAGGAGATCAGGTGACTGTCCTCTAATCTGACAATCTTAGAACAGGATTGATTTCCCCTGACTTAACCCCCAAGACTTGACCTCTTCCTCTCCCCACCCCCAAAGCATTTCTGACCCATAAAATAGGCATTAAAGGGCAAATCTGGAACAGGTGTGGCTTCCTCTGGTCATTTAGCAAAGCTCAACTTGCCTGTGTCAAGCGCTCCCCTGGGCGGTTTATCTTAGAGCTGACTTTTACATCTTGTGCTGGGAGAGCCAAGAGGTATTGGCCTGTGGGAGAAGAGGGGGGTGGGGCTTGGCCCTAAAAAATAAATCAGGATTTATAGCTTTGAAGCAGAGAGCTGGGATGCTGGCTGGCTGATGGCAGCACCTGTGGACATTCTGAGTGGCAGCCCTGGGTCCCCTGTAGGAAAGAGACAGAGGGTTCTGTGGTCTCTGCCAACCTGTCTTTATAACTTCTGTTTGGCCTGTGTTGCTGAGAAATTGCCTTGTTACAGGCCGCTGTCAGGAGCTTTGTGGGTACAGGGATGAGCCAGGGGGTGTGTAGTGCCTGCCGATAAGGAGCTTACTGGTGAGGACACGGGAAGCAGGTGAGAACACAGATCTATATGGCAGAATTTATCAATGAACAAAGTGGTGTAGGTGGGCTGAGTGCCATCCTGGCCCAGGAGCTGTTCAGGGCAGAACCTCGATTCTATGGAGCCAAAGGAGAAACAGGGTAAGGTGGGGGGGGCTGTTGTTTGCTTTTTTTTTTTTTTTTTTGTAACAGAGAAGCAGAGAAGTCTCCTTGGAGGAGCGAGCACTTGTGTAAAGAAAGCATTGTCACTTCAGCTGAGGGAGCTTTCCACATACTAATGTTAGCCAGTGCTTCTAGTACATATATTCAGCCAGGCACTATTCAACCTGCTTTATATCTGCATTAACTCCTGCGCCACACCACAGATCCTTGGATGATCCTTTGATGTAGGTGCTACCATCATTCCCATTTTACGTATGAGGCAGAGAGCTGTTAAGTAACTTGTCTAAGGGCATACCACCAGTAAGCGACAGAGGTCAGGTTTGGAACTGGATCCAGAACTTTGTTTTTGGCCACAGTGCCATCCCTCCTCAGGTTGCATAGTCTCATGCCTGAATTTCCTCTGCCGTACTTGTGGTTAGACTAACTCTTTATAAGAAATCCCCTCGGGGCACCTGGGTGGCTGAGTCGGTTAAGCTTCTGCCTTTGACTCTGGTCATGATCCTGGGGTCCCGGGATCCAGCCCCGCATTGGGCTCCCTGCTCTGGGGGCGCCTGCTTTTCCCTCTCCTTCTGCTACTTCCCCTGCTTATGCCCTCTCTCGCTCACTCTGTCTTCAAATAAAATCTTAAAAAAAAAAAGAAATACTGTTTGTTAGCTTTGTAGGAGCAACTGATTCCTATGTTGATGGAAGTGTTTCATAACTTAAGGGCATTTTCATACCCATAGTTAATTTGCCTCTGAGAGTCAGTAATGAAGGTGCTATAACCGCAGTTTACAAATGGAGAAACTGAGACTCGGGAGGCATGGAGCCTGCCCTGGTTCACAGCAGGTACTGGCTGAGCCAGTGGCCTGGCTGTGGACCTTCTGTTATGAGCCCAGTGCCCTTTGTGCTGCGGGTGTGGAGGTGGCTTGGCCAGAGCTTCAGTCTACAGGAAGGGTGACAGCCTGATTGATTTCCGGTTCTTTCCATGTTTTGATTCTGAAATACTTTACTGAGACCATTAAGAAGCATCAACAGAGGACTTTGCTTCCACAATGGAATTTTCCTTCTCTTCCTGTTTGGTATTTTCCAGTAATATTTCTATTAATGTTTCACTTTCAGAGGCACTAGCTTCCTGAGAGTTTTTCGCTTTCTCAGCTGCTGAGCCAGGAAGAATTGAATTTTCCTCTAAATCATTTAGTTCCTTTCCATTTTCTCCAAGGGGGAGCCCTCTCTGGATTTCCCATTATGGTGTAGAGGAAGGATCTTGGAGGTGGGTCCAAGGGATGGAGAGAGAATCAGTCAGTGCCCTGGGGGATGACTCACGCCCTCTGTTTTCCAAGCAGGACTTAAGGGTAATGGTCAGAAAAGGGCTTCCCAAGGTCCATGAGGGGAAAAGTGACTTGACAGGTGGGTGAAGTGGGGAGAAGCGGATAGCATTGGCCCACTGCTGGACCTTCACTTAAGAGGCTGGACCCTAAGTCCTCAAATGGGCCATGAGAGCCTATACCAAGACCTTCCTCTCCATTCATTCATTCATTCATTCATTCATTCAACAGACCTTACTGAGCGCTGCTATAGTGCTGGGTATTGTTCTGTTGAGGTGCTAGGGATACAGCAGTAAACAAAACCGATAAAAATTTGTGCTCCCTGCGGGCACCTGGCTGGCTCATTAGGTAGAGCATGTGACTTGATCTTGGGTTATAATTTTGTGCTCCCCTGAGTTTGCCCCTTTGTGGGAGGAGTCAGGCAAATATAGTGTGTCACATAGGAAATGTGAAGAAAGGTAAAGCGGCTAACGTAGGCCTGAGTTGGGGCTGTGGTGCTGTTTTAGATGGGGTCTCAGAGGGTTTTGCTGAGGATGTGACGGCAGGATTCCCATGGCTCCAAGGGAAGGGACAATCAGGGCAAAGCCCGAGGCAGGAGCACGCCAAGGCCCAGATGCTTCAGGGAAGGAAGCATGGTGGGGCAGGTGGGAAGTGGGCCCTGGGAGCACTGGAAGGGTCTCTCACTTGAGACGGTGAGATGAGAAGTCAGTGGAGGGTTCTGAGCAGAGGAATGACCGGTTCTGACTTGGGTTTTGAGCAGGTCACTCTGGCTGCCCAGTGGAGAACAGCCTTGAGGAGGTGAGCAGGGAGGCCAGCTGGGGCACGTGTGGCTGCTGGAACAGGGGCACTAGTGGTGGGTAAGGAGAAGATACCCAGCTCAGGACATGTCCTGGCTAGGGCTGCAGGATTTCCTGACATATGGATGATGCAGTGTGAGGTGTGAGGGGGAGGAGAGTCAAGGGTGACCCCAGAGTCTTGGCCTGAGTGATAGAGAGGATAACTCATCTTGAGCTAAGATGAGGAGGACGACAGAGGAGCAGTCCTGTAGCTCAGCTGGTGGGGATGACCCAGAGCTCAGTAGTCCTAGGGCTAAGAGCAGAACACACTCTGCTACCTCCAGGGCTGTGAGGTTCCTGAGAACCTGAAGGAGGCATGGGGGACCTCCATCCCAGCTGACAAAAACCACCCTGTAGGAGGTGGATTCAGAGGAGGGTGCAGATGGGGCATCCCAGATAGAAGGCATGCTGTCCACAAAGGTTGACATCAGAAAGGGAGCACTCTAGGAGCACACAGGTATGGCCAGAGCTGGGGTCTCGCCTTGGTGTGATTGTGGGTGATGGAGGAAGGTGGCAGGGGGTTGTATCTGAAGGGTCATGTCTGCCACGGTCTGAAATTGCCCCAGTTGTCCAAATTCAAAAGAGGCTACCTGTTGTGTTGCATGCCTGAGCTGGGCACGTTGGGAGGGTAAAAGTGAGTGCCAAGGTTGTCTCCAGGGACAGGGCTGAAGCCTGCCTGCTTTTCTAAGCAGAGCATTTCAGCGCTGAGCACTTGTGATTGTTGGGAAGGTTTCTCCCTTACATAGGGCCCAGCAGTATGTGGGCTACAGGGAGGAGGCAAACAGAAGTAGGAGGAATGGGACTTTCTGGTTTCTCCAGGCCATGATTAAATTCTGAAAATGAAAATGACCAGGAAGTTCTTTACAGTGAAGCTTCCCTGTTTTTTGGATGTGCACTCCCTGAAAGCCAGACAGCCCCATGATCCCTCTGGTGCATTCCAAAGCCACTCATGGGATTTGGAGCCTGCGCGGCATTTGTGGAATGGTGCAGCCTCTACCTGCCCTTCCGTTGCGAGCAGCTGTGAGTTGGCTGTGTTCTGAGGTAGTTTCCTCAGAACCTCAAGTTTGGACTTTTCGCTGTGTTTCAGTGTTTATATCTGTGACTTCTCCCCCCCCCCACCCCCGCCTTCTTTTAAAAAAACTAAGGTATAGAAAATGCAGATAAGCAAAACTAAAATAGAAACCAACTCTAATTCTATAATTCAAAGAACCCATCGTTAACATTTCACTGTTTTTCCCTTAGCCTTTTTTCAATGCATAGATACACGTTTTTCCCACCACAAAAATTAAGTATTATTGCATGTATTTATTCTCTTTTTGTTTGAAGACGTGGAAAGATGTCTCCATTATCATAAACATTCAACAACAGTAGTGTGTGTGTGGTATTGTGTTTGTACATTTAAGCTTTCCATAGTTTTCCCTAATTTAACATTGCTCTAATGAACATCTTTGTAACTGAATTCTCAGCGGAAGTCTATGATAGTTTCCCTGGGACTGAGTCCCAGAAGGAGGATTGTCGGGTAAGATGGGAAAAATTGTGATATGCGCTTTCAAATTGTATCCTCGAAAGACTTCACACATTTACGCCCGTTTCACTTTAATCCAATTTAGTTTCATTTGGAATTTCTTGGGTTACTGGTGCCTGTGTGCTTTGACCATTTGTGTTTCTTTTTTTTGATTGTATACTTACATCTTCTGTCTCTCCTTCCATCTGCAGGGTTTATCTTTTTACTGATTTTTTAAGAGCCTATTTACTTATTTATTTTGAAGATTTTATTTATTTGACAGAGAAACACAGCTAGAGAGGGATTACCCAAGCAGGGGGAATGAGAGAGGGAGAAGCAGGCTTCCTGCTGAGCAGAGAGCTTGACATGGTGCTTGATCCCAGGACTCTGGGATCATGACCTGAGCCGAAGGCAGACACCCAGCGACTGAGCCACCAGGCACCCCTTTTTATTGATTTGTAAGAGATATTTGTAGATTAAGGATGGCAGCACCTTTATCTGGCATTGTGGGGTACAGAATATTTCTTAACAGTTGTACCGTTTGCATTTCAGTTCTGTTCGGTGATTGTTACTGTTTATAATAAATTGTTTTCTGTTGCTAACTCTCAGTGTTCTTTATGATTTCTTGAGTTTACTGCTTAGAAAAGTCTTCCTTACTCCAATGTTTACCTATATTTTCTTCTAATACTTTGACTTTTTTTTATGGTGAAATCTTAATCTGTCTGGAGTTTGATTTCAGGGTACAAGGTAGGGTTTTAATTTTGCTTTTAAATGACCGGTCTGTCTGGACATCCTCTACTCGTTTCTTGCTCTGTGTTTCTCCAGGTGCCTGCTTAGTCTTAAATATTTTGACTGTCTCACCATGACTGTGTTTAGGTCTTACCAGTTATTATGATAATGATTTCACCTTGTCTTTATAAAAATGACACCTTCCATTTGCAGATACGCATGCACCTATGATACATTCAATTTCTGACACCTGAGGGAAGTAACTGAGTACTAGGGTTTTCTCTTGGGATGCCAGGCATGATGCCGTGGGTGGGATGAGGCCAAGAGATCCCTGACTCACCTCTGGTGGAATCAGGGTCCCCGTCTAGGATCGGGGGCTGGATGTTTTGTATGTATTTGGGGCGATCACTTTCTGTGTTCTGCACTGCGTACCTGACCTTATGTGGGTGTGTCAGCTTCAGCTTTCACATGGTGACTTGTGGAGAAAGGGATGCAACCTTCAGTCAGTCACCTATGCAGCAAACATTTTTCAGATACCTAGCACGTCCCAATGCTGAGCTGAGTGAGCCCCGCCAACACTGAGAGATGAGTAAGCCCCGTGCTCTCCCTTGGAGCCCAGGAGGGATATTGGAAAGGCCCTGGGCTCCCTCCAGTACAAGACTGACAGAGTTCGAATGTGAGGATAGAGAAGCAGGTGTAATGATTGTGAGTGGAGAAGAAAAGCCTCAGAGCATGCGGGCGAGCTCACTGTGGGTAAGAGAGCTCGCACTTGGGGGAAGGCTAAGACGGGAAGGGGTGGCATGTGAGGATTACCTTATTTTGGTCACTTGCATGTTTTTCACACCCAAAAAAATCCAGTTAAGGCAATACAAATTGACAGAGTTCTCCCCACACCCCCAGCCTTTCCTGTCCCCCTTCAGCCCAGGTGTCCTGTGTCTTTCAGTCAGCAGGGGACCCTTTCTGAACGCTGGCTACATATTCCCCTTTTACTGGCTCAGGCTGTGTCAGGGTAATTCATCTTGCAGTGTCTGCTGTGAGGTTTGTGACATTAAGGAATTGGTGTTAGCGCTACAAATTAAGTCCAGAAGTATTCACAGGGACTAAATCAAGAAAAATGCAGATTTTTGAACACTAAACGTGTTTATGGTTTTCTAAAAGGCTGAGGGTATCTACCTAAATCACTATGCTATGTGTCCTATCACATCACTCAACCCTAGACCAGCCCTCGTAATGCATTAGAATTACCTAGGAAGCATTTTTGAAAAAAATTTCAATTCCCTGGACTAATTACCACCATGGCTCCCTGGACATCAGTATTTTGGGAAGGTCCCCAGATATTCTGATACACAGCCAAGATTGAGAGTTGCTGTCCCGTACCTTAGTTTGGAATTCCAGGGGAGCCTGGAGGTCACTCAGTCTAACCCTCTGGCATTCATGCCAAAAACTCTCGGTGATGAGGGGATTAGTCACTTCCAGGCCGCATAGCCAGGTGGGCTGAGGTTAGCACCGAGGAATTAACTGTCCCCATGCATGACCCAGTGGGCAGCAAAGTTGGACTCCCAGATGGATTGGGGGGATTCTCAAAGAGGAGAGCGGGCATGAGTAGATTCCAGGGGAGGAGGTAGGATCTTGCCATCCAGGACCTCAGGCCTGAACAGGCAGGAAGTAGAGCAGAAGTTGCCCAGCTGAGAGTAGCATGTTATAGGGGGCTGGGCATTCTCTGTCCTGGTTCTTTACCCTTTTAGGGGGCTAGCCACCACATGTGCCCAGAGCTGTTGATTTAAACACTGTGGAATCCCAGTGGTGTCCACCCATGGTGGTGTGTAATGAGCATTGCTTTGGGGTCAGAAGTCTGGATTCAAATTCTGGCTCTGGTGCTTAGAAGCTTAGTAACTTGGGACAAGTGATTACCTTCCAGGCCTGGAATGCTGCATCTGTGCTAATGTGGGTTTAACAGTAATAGATGGTGTCCTGACCACTTGCTCTGTGCCTAGCAGCTACATACCACTTTCCATGTGTGATCCTCATGGCAGGGCTTTGATGTGGTCCTGTTAGAATCCCCTCTTTAAATGTGAAATATTCTGGGAGTGAGGTCCAGAGGCAGTACATAGGGTCATTGTGGGACTTTAACAAAATTATTTAAGTGGCTGAGCACAATGCCTGGCACGTAGGAAGGGCTTTTTGAATGTTCTTTCTCTTTTTTTTTTTTTTAAAGATTTTATTTATTTGACAGAGAGAAACACAGCCAGAGAGGAAACACAAGCAGGGGAAGCGAGAGAGGGAGAAGCAGGCTTCCCGCCTAGCAGGGAGCCCGATGTGGGGCTCGATCCCGGGGCCTCCAGGATCATGACCTGAGCCGAAGGCAGTCAACCAACTGAGCCACCCAGGCGCCCCTTGAATGTTCTTAAATTCTTTTGGCCTCAGCCCCGCCTAGGAGTCTGGGCTACTACAGTCACTGTCAAGCCAGTGGAGCTGCCCTTTCTAGCCTAAAGGGTGTCCTCAAAAAGGTGACCCTGCCCTAATCTTGATGATCATTTTGTGTTGACCCATGATTCCCTGCAGTAGTAGAGTAAAAACTCCCTGGACCATCACCTAGTTCTAAGTGCTTTATGTGTATTAACTCATCGGACCCCATAGCACTCTCTAGGAGGTAAGTTCTGTTAAGAGTCTCATTTTACTAACGGGGAACCTGAGACAAGCAGGGTTTTGTTGTTTGTTTTGTTTTTGGTACATTGTCGTACGTCGCAGGTGACACAGCTACTACAAGCTGCAGGTGGGGGGCAGGCTACATCGCCTAGCTTCTGTCTACCCTTAACTTCTCTGCTATAGGGAACAGTGAAAGAGGTCACTTCTGTGGCACCTGGTGGTCTCAAAACTGCGACGCCAGAGCCATTTGAAACCCATAAAGTTGATAAGGTATCTGGTTTGGGCCACGCACTCTCTTTATGTGTCTTCAGGATAATGCTGCCAAAGGAGCACTAAGGCTCTCTGAAGGAGGTGGTAGGGAGGGGGGCCTTCGTGGAAAGGGCACACTAGGATATTTAGACATTGGTGGATGTGAGGAGAATGTCTCAGGAGGGGCACTATGAGGGGGTCTCAGGTGACTGAAGGAGAGGCTGTGAGAAAGTACAAGGGGAAAGATACTGCAATGGGAGCCGAGGCCAAGTGTCAGGAGTCCTGAGGGCCGAATTACAGCACTCGGCCTTTATTCTGTGGGTAATAAGAAGTGGTAGAGCAGGAGAGTGACAGGCTCAGATCAGTTCTTTAAGAAAATTTGCATATCTGCAGCTTAAGAGAATTAGTTAGAGAGGATGGGGAGAGGGGTGCCTAGCAGACCTGCAAGTGAGGACCCGAATTAGGAGACCTGGGGTGCTTTCGGCAGAGGACCTAACCCCCGTCTGCATCCTTAATCCGTGAAATACTGTGACTGCTCAGGCAGCTGGCAATGATGCTGGTCCACAGAGGAAAATTGAGCCCTTGCCAAGAGGACACGTTTTCCTGGATCACCTTGCCAGCTGCTGAGATACCCTGTGTGGGAGTCTGTGAGTTACCTGGTCCTCCAGAGACCCTGTCTGCACTCAGACAGGTAGATCCTGGGCCAGGGGTCCCCCATGCTGTCCTGCTGGGAACAGAGTCTGGCAGGAGGCCTCGCGTTAGCCCAGCAGCACCCAAGCAGGTTGTTCCCAAGGAAGGTGGAGCTGGCAAGGGCAGAGCCCCCACGTGGGCAGCCTGTCAGTGAGGGAAAGCTGTGTGGGTGAGGAGGGTGGTGGGCATTGCCCACAGAGCCGGCCCCCCAACCTAGGACTGAGGTTTAGCTCTGCCATGGGATGGCAGCACCTCTCAGAGCTGGAGGCATTTCGGGCCGTCGGGGCAGTTGTCCGAAAGGCAGAAGGAAGCTACAGTGGACCACGCTGCTGGTGGTGTCTCTGGAGCCTTCGGAAGAAGGGAACGCTGAGCTCTGGATGTTGCTGGGATGCTGACCTTTAGAGGACGTCCTCCACGGGAGAAGCTCTCTGAGAAGCAGTAAGTGCTCCGGAGCTGTCAGGTCCCCAGAGGGGAAGAAACATTAGCCCTGATAAAGATGTTTGCTGGGCTCGGTCGAAGGGCCCCCTGAGGATCCCTGACCAATTCCTTCCACATTCAGCACTGAGTCAGAGAGCCCCGTCTGGCCAGCACAGCGTGCTTCCTGAGCCCAGAAGAGACACTTTGTAAATAAAGATCCAGGAATAATGTGCCATCAGTCCAGCTCAGGGGGCTCGTGCTGCACGCATGGGGCACACACTTGGGGAATTGGACTGTCAGTCAACTCTTGCATGCTGAGCTGTGGGGGCTCGGGATCCATCTGAAAGCCATCTGTGGTGTGACTGCAAAGTGACAAGATGGTGGGAATTGGTGTCATCACTTCGTAGTCACCCACAGGATGGCTGCGACATTGTCACGGCTCAGATACACACACGCACATGCGCGTGCACACACACACAGGCTTTGGGCCTGAATGTTTTCAGACTGCGGACACTAAACCCAGGCATGCTGCTGGGGTCTTGCCTTCCTTCCCTTTGTCCCACCCCATCCTGATTTTTGGCTCTACCTTTGATTCTGATTCTTTATCACCCACACACTAGGATAGAAGTAGGCCTGGTTTTGAAAAAGCTTAGGAACTTCTCTCTATCCTTTGTTTTGAGGAGGCCTTAAAGGTTATTAGACATAAAGCCTCCAGAGGAAGCAGAAATTGCTGAATGTGACAGCTCGCAGAGGGATGCTGAGTAAGCAGTTTGGAAGTGAGAAGTTTTAGTCAGTGGATGAGGACTCATTCTTGTGGGGTTTAATTAGAAATGCCTTTTGTATTCCTGTTTGATCCTTTGGGGAATGGTTATCCCAGAAAATCCAGTAACCCTTTGCTCTTTATTTATTTATTTTTATTTTTTATTTATTTTTTATTTTATAAAGATTTTATTTATTTGACAGAGAGAAACACAGCCAGAGAGGGAACACAAGCAGTGGGAGTGAGAGAGGGAGAAGCAGGCTTCCTGCCGAGCAGGGAGCCCGATGTGGGACTTGATCCCGGGTCTCTGGGATCATGACCTGAACCGAAGGCAGTTGCTTAACCAACTGAGCCACCTAGGCACCCCTCTTTTTTTATTTTTTTATTTATTTTTATTTTTTTTTAAGATTTTATTTATTTGCCAGAGAGAGAGATCACAAGTAGGCAGAGAGGCAGGCAGAGAGAGAGGAGGAAGCAGGCTTCCTGCTGAGCAGAGAGCCCGATGCGGGCCTCGATCCCAGGACCCTGAGATCATGACCTGAGCTGAAAGCAGAGGCTTTAACCCACTGAACCACCCAGGCGCCCTCTTTTTTTATTTTTTAAAGATTTCATTTATGTTAGAGAGAGTGTGTGTGAATGGGAGGAGGAGTAGAGGGTGAGGGACAAGCAGACTACATGGTGAGTGTGGAGCCCATTGTGGGTCTCAGTCTCACAACCCTGAGATCGCGACCCGAATGGAAGTCAAGAGTTGGGCACTTAACCAACTGAGCCACCCAGGTGGCCTGGAACCCTTTGCTCTTGATGGTTTCTTCTGGTTTTACCTTTTTCTCCACAACTTTATAAGCACTTCAGAGTATTGCAGTCCTTCAAGTTCAACAGTTTGCGGTTCAGTTTGCGCTCAAAACATTTCCTATGCTGAAAGTAAATTTCAGTTGCACACTTTCATTCACTTTATTCTAGACATTCCTGATGACCACCTTATAGTTACAGATGGGAAAGGGACTCTAGATATTTGAAGGGTACTGAAACAAAACAAGTTTATACGTTCTTGTCTTCCCCAAAATTTTCTTTAAAAATTCAGAAAGGTACATCGGGGCTTCCCTTGTAGGAGGAAGCCAGGCTTCCTTAGAAGATATGTGTATTTGAATTTAGAGGCTGTTTGAACGTGAAATCTAAGGACATCTTGCCTTCAGAGTCTAAAAATCAGAGAGAAGTTAATTAGATTGTCATTATAAAGCTTATTCTGATAACCATTAGGGGCATGGCATGTTCTACTCCTTAGTTCTTAGTGGTAGAAGAGAATTGTCCCCATTACTGAATAAAAGAGCCCTTTTGCTAAAGGACTTTGGCATTTCCCTGCATTGGTGTGTGGCTGGGTGGTCAAAACATTGACTGGCATTGACAGGTGGATCCAAAATCATAGGGTGTGTCTTTTTTTTTTTTTTAAGATTTTATTTATTTGAGAGAACATGTTTGCACATGCACCCGCAGGGGAGAGGGAGAAGAAGACTTCCAGCCAAGCAGGGAGCCCAACCTAGGGCTCAGTCCTAGGACCCCGAGATCATGACCCAGGCTGAAGGCAGACATAGAACCGGTTGAGCCACCCAGGCACACCCCCCCACCATAGGGTGTATCTTAGGGATTTGTAGCAAGCTGTGTGTTACAGATTGTCGTGCATCTGTTTTTTTGTTTTTTTTTTTTTATAGATTCATTTATTTATTATGAAGGGAGAGAGCACAAGCAGGGGGAGGGGCAGAGGGAAAAAAGCAGATTCCCCTTGGAGCTCAGTCCCACAACCCTGAGATCATGACCTGAGCCGGAACCAAGGGTCACTCAACCAACTGCACCGGCCAGGTGCCCCTCACATAGATTTTAAACCTGCATTGCACCTGCTGAAATGCTGATCTGGGGGCCTCTGAGAAAAGCAGTACAGGGCAGTGAAGGAGCACTGTTCGGGCTTCAGTCTGGATTCAGAGTTGAGGGTCTGTGACCTTGGGCGAGTCGCTTGACCTCTCTGAATCTGTCTTCCCATCTTTAAAACAAGAGCACTCATCCTTATTGTGAGGTCAGCTATTAAGGCTGCTGTGAAGGGACTCAATAAATCAGAGTTGCCCTGAAAATGTTGTCGACTTGGTTCCAGGTCAGAAACAGTGACAGCAAACACTAAAGGAACAACATGGAGGTGCTGAAAAGTAGCTGCTCTGTGACCTGGTGTTTCCCCTCACAGGAGTTGAACCCAAGGATAAAGTTAAAAAAGAGTCACAGTGATTTACCAGTAACCTACAGCAGATGGGAAAGTGAAAAACTGGAAATTCCCTAAATATCCAACCAGAAGTGCCTAGCTTGGGGCCCATAGTGCATGTAGTGGAAAGGGACGCAGCCAACCAAAGCTGAGTTGGGTAACTCCACTGCAGATTAGTCAAGTGCGCAAAGGCTCAGAAAAAACTGAATATTTCTCTTCTCCTCCTAGCCCATATTCTCACATACATATGTAGCAAAAAGGCTGTAAGTGAATAGATGCGAATGTGGACAGTGGTCGTCATTGGAAGACTGGGTATTTTTCTGATTTTTAAAAACAGACATTATTTAATTGCAGAGGCACTTTCTTTTTCTTTTTTCTCTTTCTTTGGTTTTTAAAAAAACAAGCTAATGCTATGTCAAGCGCAAAGGAAAATGGGAAGGTAAACCAACACAGGCTCTCTGCCTCTCAGCGCTGCCATCTGAATGAGTTGCTGAACGAGTTGCTGAACGTCAAAGCCAGGGCTGAGAGTGTCTCATTGTGTTGGAATGTGGGTGATGAGGATCACAGGAAGTGGTGACAAGCCCTTTGTTCTGTAAACTCACCCCACTTGCTTGGTGCCAACCCTGGCCCTTGGTGTTCCATCGGGACATCATCTGTCTGTGTCTGTGGTCACAGCCTTAGCCTGGCTGGGGACCTGTTACCAAACCATGTTGCCAGGCACAGGAGGCCACAACCGCACACCCTCTCTCTCTCTCTCTCTCTTTTTTAAAAAAAGATTTTATTTATTTGACAGAGAGAAACATAGCCAGAGAGGGAACACAAGCAGTGGGAGTGAGAGAGGGAGAAGCAGGCTTCTCGCCAAGCAGGGAGCCCGATGTGGGACTCGACCCCGGGTCTCCGGGATCATGACCTGAGCCGAAGGCAGTTGCTTAACCAACTGAGCCACCCAGGCGCCCCCACCCTCTCTCTTTTAACTCCTGCTGGTGCATTGGGCTATTCCACGAAAGGAGAAAGGTCATTGTTGAGGGATTTACTGGCATTATTCCCAACACTGGAAGGTGTGAGGATTTCCCCCTGCCCCTCTGGAAGAAATCTATCCTGGCTTCCTTTAAAACCCAGAACAACCTCCTTTTCATCTGCTTCTGCTTCTCTGTCCTTATTTGTCTGTTTTGTTTACAACTGTGGCCAGCTAAAGAGTAAGCCAGGAGAGGGGACTGTTCCCTTGGGCTGGGAATATTGCTGCTCCAAAGGCAGATTGCAGTTTTTCCCCTCTGTTAACCTCCCTGTAGGAGGCAGGCTGAACTGGGCCTTGCACATGACAGGTGCCCAGTGAAGCCTTTCAATATTGAAGGGTTTCCTGTGTGGAAGGGTGGGTGTGTCTGTGCTTTGTGGGTAAGGATCATGGAATATTGAAATAGGAAAACGTCTCGCTCTCATGCCTAAGCTTATCAGCTGTTCCCCCCCCCCTTTTTTAAGATTTTTATTTTTTTATTTTTAAGTAATCTACACCCAATGTGAGGCTCAGACTCACACCCCAAGAAGGTTCTACCAACTGGGCCAGCCAGGTGCCCCAATCTCCTTTTCAGCAAGCGTGCACTGTATGTTGTCTTTGCTGGGTACTTTAGGTACATCAAATCACTAATCCTCCAGGAGCTCACAAGGAGGATATTGTCCACTTTTCACGTAAGGAAACAGATAGTCCCATCTTCTTGGATACCAGGGACTCCTTGAGAACATGTTTTTTTT